>NJDC01017583.1:27573-40611 GCA_002245475.1 Calephelis virginiensis
ATTTCCGGGTCTGGGTGTTTATTAAATTTATTCTGGTATATATTTAAGTATTTCTATGTATTAGAATCGTTGACTAACACCCATAACATAAGCATATAATTTGCTTACTTGTTTACTTGGGTTAGATTCAATTTGTGTGACTTGTCCTGAGATATTTATTATTTATTTATTTATTATATTTTCTGATTGTTGCCGAAATCGGAGTTCGATCACTTGACCTCATGAAGTCAAGTCCAGTGTCAAATCGCTAGACCATAGAGGTGGACATTTGTTAAATACTGGTTGTCCCGGCGAATTTCGTTTCACCCGTTCAGTTTGTATGGGAAAATTAAACTGTTGTTTTTCCTAGTTTCCTACAACTTTTCCCTTCTTCTAATCTTTTGAACCTTGCCTGGACTTGAACAAATAATTCAAGACAAATTTAGACAAATTTGTTTAGCCGTTTTTGGAGTTTTGAAAACATATCCGTAATGTAGCTAGAAACAGCATATACACCCACACACACACACACACAGACACACACACACACACACACACACACACACACACACACACACACACACACAAACAGAGAGCAATAGATAAAGAGAGAGAGGGGGGATGGACGTCAGACTTATAGCAACCCTCTTTCCGTTAAAGGTTAAAAATATGAAAATAAAACATCAACGCAAGGAAATTCTCTTGAAACCTTTTAATGGCTGCTTCAGTGTTTTCTTGAACAAACGTTATCCTCAAGAAAAATGTTGGATAAACAAGTGCATTGTGAGCTTCTGCGGTACAAAGAGGGTTTATAAATAGATAACACCTCCCTATGTTTCTTATCATGAGCTCTGGACAAATATTTCTTTACAGTTACTGTATAAAATATAAATATTATATTACGTGGTCTCGCGCCTACGTCGCCTCTGTGGTCTAGCGGTTCAGTTGTTGGGCTTGACTGCACGAGGTCCCGAGTTCAAATCCCGGGTCGGGCAAAAAAAAGAAAATTGGGTTATTCCAATTTTCTAACAAAAAAATGTTGCTCGGTATATGATATGTGCCCGGTTGGCGACAGGCTTGCCACCTATCACATTGTGGGACTTAGTATCTTCAGCTAGTCGTGGGTGCCTTGGTTGTGCCTCTGCCTACCTCTTCGGGGATATGGGGTATGGGCTTTTTTTTATTACGTGTTACGGTTTTTGTGCTTGCATTACTAAAACGGCTTGATTTTTAAACGAATTGAAAAAGGAACAACTAGCTGAAGACGTCAAAAAACGAGTCGTTTTACTTACGAATGGTTGTTTGTTGTACGAATAGTACACAATCTAACTACAGTCGTTCATTTTCCGTTGTTAACTCTAAACATTTTGTATAACTATGAGCAACGCTTCGTTACTTTTAGGCAAACTACCAATGGTTATACTGACGGAACGGACTGTTCGTTGAATATAAGAACCAGGCTTAAGTCTCTCAAAGTCTCTCAATGTAATAGGAGGCAAGCCTATCGCCTACCGGGCACATATCCAATCCCGAAAACTTTATTTTTATTAGAAAAGTTTCAAATACACATTTTCTTTTTTGTGCCCAACCCGGGGATTGAACCTGGGACCTAAAAAAGTCAAGTCCGACGTTTGTAACAAGTCTAAATAAAATTATTTAATTTGCAAGTAGGTAAGTCCAATTCATTCTTAGCGCACTATTTTGTCTGTTTTGTTATGCAATAATACGTATACATTTTTTGGCGGCAAATTGCAAATCAAATAATTTTATTTAGATTTAAGTATGGATTTCCGCAAAGTAACGCCTTCTTCTATTAAGTTTGTAATAAGCTTTTAAATTTAAAATTTTAATGGCAAATGACAACAAACAAACACGCGGCTTGATTTTTACTATATTGGAAGGCAAACAAGCAGACGGATTTCCTGATGGTAAGAAATTCACTCCGCCTATAGGCAGCAAAGGTAGTAATGGTGCGTTGCCAACCTGAGACCGGTATGTTAGACCTCGAGCAAATGTAAGTTTATCTGCCACCTTACCCTCCAAAATGGATCACGTCAACGGCAAATACTGACGTTATGGCCACAGGAACAGGCAAGGCAGTAGTACTAATCGTCGAGTCGTTGCGAAACTTTATCACCTAGTAGGAAGTCACAGTGCTAGTGACGGTAAGCCTTTCCTCGATGGTCTTTTGTGCAAAGGAGCCCGCACCAACACGGGGAACAATTTGCGATAACTGTAACGTAAATACCATTAAAGTTACATAATATTTTTAACCGAGTACAAAAAAACGAGGATGTTCTCAATTCGGCCGCTAAATTTTTTTGTATGTATGTACACCAATTTCTCCGAGGTTGCTGAATCGATTTGCGTAATGCTTTTTTTGTTTGATGCGAAATAGTTTCGAAATTAGCCTTTCGAAATTAGTTATGGTTAAGGTAGCCCCATTAGTTTTTATTTTATGAGCATTTTTTTTATCTAATTTCACCTATCCCGATATCTATTTTTATTCAATTAAATCATATATTATTTATTGATAATAAACCAAAAAGAACTAAGAAAAATAATTACGTTAAATAACCGACTTCAAACCTTAAAAGTAAAATATAATATAGATTTAATATTAATTATATACTACCTATTATTTATGTGTGCAATTTACTAATAAGTTTGAAGTCGGTCCCAAACCAATTTAATACAAGCCAGCTTGGCACCGACTTCAACCCTTTTAGTAAATAGCACATATAATAATAGGTAGTATATTAATAATATTAAACTTTTACTATTTTTTTGTTTTGAAGTCGGTTTTTTTAACGTATTTTTTATAATTTTAATAATTTTCGAGGTGCAAGTTGCGATTTCAACTGTCTGAGGTGATTTTTTCCCAAAAACTTCCTCTGTCTATAAAATACCATCTACCAATCTCTTGAAGCTGGTAAAAGGAAGCTTAGATTACTAGTAGGTATAGATTACTAGTAGTATTAGAAAGACCACTGGTGGTAAATTTCCATGCGAACACTTGCCTGGAGAGGTATTTAGTGCTTTACGTATTCTTGCAACCACGATTACGTATCATGCCAATCCGGAGAGTTAAGTAACCAGTAGATTTGCACCGCGGCCTAACAACCCAGCTACAGGACAGCGACGCACCTATTACGTCTATAGTGTCTATAGGCTACGGTTGTCAGTTGTCATGTGCATATATGTCATATGTATGTATATCAGTACAGTTGTCATAGTCGTCTTAGTGGTCTAGCGGTCCAGGTATTGGACTTGACTGCATGTGGTACTGGGTGCAATTCCCGCGGGCAACAAAAAGAAAATTTGGTTTTTCCTATTTCCTAATAAAAAAAGTTGCTGGAGATTGGATATGTGCCCGGTTGGCGATAGGCTTGCCACCTATCACATTGTGGAACTTAGTGTCTTCGGCTACGTGCCCTGGTTGCGCCGTTACCTACCATTTCATATGTGCGTGAAGATACTTTTTTTATCATCAGTAAAACCATGTGCAAAGATATCGTCTTGGCCATAAAAAATATCTTTCAACATTACATTTTAGACCAATACTTGCATATTACATTGTATCGGAGGGTATTCAGTTTCCGTTACCACCACATTCGTGACACAGTAAGCGTATCGTAAAACTTAAGTGCGTTCCGTGGAAATGTCCTATTCATAGTGTATGAAATAGTTTCGAAAAAACATACGGGAATAATATCGTACCGAGCTAGTTCTGATAATACTAATTTATTTTTTGTACACAATATAATTAGACATTTACATAAAGAAATTACAGTATAATGAACGAGATTATCTCCAGAGATTTCTTCCAGCTGACACGTGAAAATAAAAACCAAACGAAATATAGGCTTGGAGTGCAGTTTGGTCGGACAGAACATACAAATCATAGGAATAAAAACATACACGCACGAATATGTACACAAGATACATACGAGTATATAGACCATATTAACATTTATAAATACAAGTACATTATATAAATACTATGAATAGAAACATAATAATTTTAAAGACTGATGCCCGGTTCCTATATTCAAAAAACGAGTCGTTTTGCTTACGAACTGTAGCTTTTTGTACGAATTTTAAACATTATCTGTTCCTATAAAAAACTATTCGTAGGATATTTTACTGATAACCAGCGCTATCTAACAACCTACGGATGGGAGGGTCAGAACGACGGGACCATACGACAAATGTATGGAGTTGGCCACTACTGGCGTTCCTATAACATTTTTGAAATGTCAAACAGCTGTCAATGTTACTGTCCGTCAAAGTTACCGCTACCGCAGCATTTGAGACGGATCATTTGTTTATACGTACAGTATAACGCAATTATTTTAAAGTTTGTAAGCGATTTTAAAAATGAAAATGATGTGGATATGCTTAGTACGCTCTCAGGATGGAGTTTGGAGTCCGATGTAAACAATATAGGAATATAACGCAATGGTTCAAAGCTTGTACGTGATTTTAAGAATGAAAATGGTATGGATATGCTTAGTACGCTCTCAGGATGGAGTTTGAAGTCCAATGTAAACGCTATGGGAATATAACGCAATGGTTCAAAGTTTGTAAATGATTTTAAGAATGAAAATGGTGTGGATATGCTTAGTACACTCTCAGGATGGAGTTTGGAGTCCGATGTAACCAATATAGGAATATAACGCAATGGTGCAAAGCTTGTAAGTGATTTTAAGAATGAAAATGGTATTGATATGCTTAGTACGCTCTCAGGATGGAGTTTGAAGTCCAATGTAAACGCTATGGGAATATACCGCACTGGTTCGAAGTTTATAAGCGATTTTAAGAATGAAATTGATGTGGATATAGTTAGTACATTCTCCGGATGGAGCTTGGAGTCCAATGTAAACGATAGGGAAAGATTTTAAAAAGAAAGTACACACTGTAGGTACTTCATAATTTCTAAAGATTGACTTGTTTTCATCTGAGATTCCGACTTGCTTAGAGATTAGTGGTGAAACGACTGACCAAAAGTTATCTCTTTTTATACCCAGGTGACAGCAACAAGGTAAATAAGTTTATCATCTATGTATTTGTTGTATGGTACAAATAATTTCAAATTTAGCTACCACTTATGTACCATAAGTGGTCTAGCGGTATCGCCTCTGTGGTCTAGCGGTCCGGGTGTTGGACTTGACTGCATCAGGTCCCGGGTTCGAATCCCGGGTCGGCCAACACAAAGAAAATCGGATTTTTCCAATTTTCTAATAAAAAAAATGTTGGTCGGGATTGGAAATGTGCCCGGTTGGCGATAGGCTTGCCACCTAACACATTGTGAGACTTAGTGTCTTCGGCTAGTCGTGGGTGCCTTGGTTGTACCTGTGCCTACCCGTTCGGGGATATGGGCGTGAAGATACTTTTTTTTTACTTATGTACCAATTTATTACCTTTTATGTTGTATGTGTTTGAAAAATCATGATTCACATCAATATTAAATCTGTTGTGAACTAGGGATGTGATGATCCCGATGGGAGCAATGTAAAAATTTAAGTACAATATTGAAATTAGATATTTAATTAGTGCAATCAATCAGATTTGATAATTCCGCAACAACTTATAATGGTTGCTTAGTAGTTAACAACGCCTTTTCATGCACCTGTAATTTTAGTGGTTGCTAATATCATGTTCTGCTTTTGATAATGCATAATAAGGTTAAATTACATAACATGAGTAACTTAAGGTCATATCAGTTTGGCAAAGTATTTTTATTAATATGAAAAATGTATACAGACAAGTTGTTTTTTTAATGACAATCTTTAGTTTGTAAGGACTATTTCCAGCAGTATACTTGGCAAGATCTATTCAAGACGCAGCAACATCTATATTTTCAAGTTTCTAAGGGAAATGACAATGTCCGGGATCGGATATGTGACCAATTGGCGATTAGGCATGCCACCTATCACATTGTGGAACTTAGCGTCTTCGACTAGTCGTGGGTACCCTCTCTTAGGTGGTTATGCCTCTCCTAAGACGCAACAAATAAGCCTAAACATAATGGGAGTGCCGGGAATTTTAGATGTATCTGCCACCTCTCAGTTCCATCATCATGCGATTTACTCATGCATAAAAGATTTCAACTCAATTAGTATCCAGGAAGTGGATCAAATTCAACTTGCAAGATTCCACCCGGACAAACACAAATAATGAAAATTACACAAGACCTTGTAAAAAGAGGTACTAGGAAACGTAATATTATAGGTATCTATTTGTGAAGTTTCCATGCGAAGGTATAGGAAATGTACTAATTCAAATGATTTTATGTATGAGATTGTTTACAACAGTTTGATTTCAGATCTTTTGGAGTTTGGAAAAGAAGTTTCTTTGATTTAGAAAACCCTGCAGTTAAACTTTATAACAACACATACAATTATTATCAAGTTACAACTGCTGTATTGCATAATATATGTTAAATGCAAAATGTGAATGTCCGTTCTGAAGATCTAGGTATCAGTAAAGGATCCTGATAAGCCTTGTTGATATAGATTTGAGTCAAGTGATATTATGTTTTGAAAAATAAAACAAATTTAAATACTTATTACAAATTTTATTTCGGATCGAAGAAAATTTTACATAATATAGTTATTGATTTCCTGCTATAAATTTACAAACACATTAATAAATTTTCTCTAGCAACCAGTTGATTAGCAGAAATTGAAAACTAGCAGGAAATTGTATTTAGAGATAAAAGACAAGTCCAATTTTAAAACTGGTAAAACTTTAAGGTAGCTCTTGCAAAACAGTTGTTGAGAATGCTGCAAGCTAATAGGCACTTTCATTATCTAATGGCACATTTTAAAGCATGTGTAAGTTGATCCCATCAGACCTGCTAACCTGTCCAGTACATCAGATTTAACACCGTCAATCTGTAAAAATAATTGTTTAAAATCTAAAACCTTTTTTTACAAAATAGTTATAATTTCCCTATATATTACGTCTTTTAGTATGACTACATTTTTCTATTTTAGAAATAGAAAAAGTCATTCTAAAAAATGTCATATAGGCAGCATTATAATTTTCACTTTTTATTTATGTAATGAACTAGCAGCCCATCTTAGCTTAATAGGTAGACAAATTTCTATGTTATTACACATTTAAGCTTTCCTGTTGAAAGGCAATCAAGCAGATGGATTTCCTGATGGTAAGAAATTCACGCCACCTAGAGACACCAAAGGTAGTAATGGTGCGTTGCCAACCTGAGGCCAGGATGGTAGGCCTCGAGCAAAAGTAAGTTTAACGGCTACCTTACCCTCCGTAGCACATCATGGCAAGCACAGACTTTACGGCGGCAGGAATAGGTAAGGCCTTGGTACCAATTCGGGTGAGTCATGAAAATAATGCATAAGTTTAAAAAATCTAAGCATACACAGGGAGAAACAGCGGTAAGGGACTGTTTTATACCATGTTCTGATAGTTTTTGAGACATATCTAACAATACCAACGTTAAAATTAATTGGTAGCTGTTAAGAGTAACAGGTACATAGACATAAGATAACAAAGTACAAGTATCCTACATTTTATATTTAAATCTCAAAATCACTCTGCCTTGCAGCAAGGTACAAAAAAAATTTATGATAATGCTTGCTAGTTAGTCAAAAAGAGTTTCAAAGATTTAATTATATATTGGACTTGTTACCTTCATATTAGTATTTGTTTTAAATTATGTTCCCATTTTCGTTTGAGTTGGTTTGCACGCATGGCAATCAGAATATTCATGGAATAATTGTATTGGTTTGTCCTTCATTTATTTGAAAAAGTATTTGTCTTTTACCGGGTGATTTTGGGTCAAACTTAAATCAGACCGACTAATAAACTTCATCCTTCGCTTCCCTTTCTGTAATACAGAAACATGGTGAGTAGTTCTTTATACTGTTAAATTAAAATTTGCTATACAGGTTTTAGTAAAAATGTTTTCACATTTACTTATAATCGAGTGTATAAGATTTTAATGTGGCTTCCCACACTAGAGAACTAAATCGTGGTTGAATTGTTTGGGACTATTGTTGTAATTAGTTTGAAGAAATTAATATACATAACAACCAGTAAAACACTAGTTTCAGGCACAGTAAGGAAAAGCCGGTTAGGTAGTTTGTAAGAAGTTTTGCTACTCATTACATATTTCTATTTATGGGTTTGTAAAGTAAAGAAGTTATACTTACAGTCATGTTAATTCATTTTTCAATACATCAATACTTTTTTTCGTGTTTGCACTCACACAAATCCAAGTAAAACATCGAATATTTAATAAAAACTGTTTGTAAACATTAGACATATTAACTGAAATAAAATCAAACATCCAGTTGTCAAACTTGAAACTTCAAAGAAGATATTGGCGCGCGCGAGCCGGTATTTGCGTTTCGTTATCACATTAGCACTAACAGCTGATAATACAATTATGATGTTTTTTTATTTTAAAACTATATTAGTCTAAATTTATTGTTGATTTGTTAAATTATGTATGTTTTTAGTAACAATTTTGGTTTATATCATAAATAAGTGTTATTATAATTACAAATGTATTGATCAAATAAATAAGCTTAATGCAGTATTGAACGCAGGGAGGGGCAAAGATGGTTACCAGTAAAATATTTACTCACGACCACTCGTCGTAGGTAATGTACTAAAAGCACTTATGGAACTATAAATTACTCATCGTTTTTAGTAGGCAAAAACGAATGGTCAAATTTACGGATGGAGCCTGGTGGAGTATAGGACCCGGGCACAAAAGATACCACTACAAATTGTAAAAAAATAAAAAAAAAGTAATCTAATGCAGGATCTAAACCTGCACCCTTTCGTCTCAAGCCAACGATTTCATGGGTAACGATGAACTCAATTAATAGTATTACAATGAACTTTGTATCTGTAGGACATAACTACCAAAGCAAACGGTAAGAAAAGAATTATCAATTTCGCCAAAGGAATTGGATCCTCTGTAGCTCAAGTGGTAAGAACATTCTTCGGCTTGCGATGAAAAGGTGCGTGTTCAAATCCTATCTGAGGTCTCAATTTTTTTTTAATTTGTAGAAATTTATCTTAAGCTCAGAGCAAGAGCTAAAGTTAAAATACCTTTAAAGAAATTACGTTAGTAAAAGGTTGCTAACGTAATTTCTTTAAAGATTGAGTAGTTGCTTAAGTCTTTCTAATGTATGTCAACATTTTTAATGGAATAAATGTGTAGAAAGGCTCTGACAGATTTCCTGAGGGTAAAAAATATACTTCGCCTATAGACACTAACCTTTTAATAAACAATATTTATATAATGTCTGAAACAGGTACGACGGTGACGAGAAAGTAATAAAAATAAGTCAATTTCTTTCTAATTACTTTTAATATGATTTCGTTTTAAATTTAGGTGAATGAAAACCACAGAAACAAGTCATTACTTTATAAAAGGCTTGAAATTTAATTCATTTTTTGTTATTCTTAGTTCATTGTCATCTTTTATCCAAGATTTATTTTAGTGCATTACATTAACTCTGTGCAATATTAAGATTTTTCGATTCAAACCCAAAATCAATGTTCGGTGTTTTAGAACTACGTATGTTTTCTTTAAGTACGTGTCAAATAAAAAGCTCCTAACATGACATTGTATGGCCCTACATCGTATGAAATGGACAAATACGTAATATTATTCTACCAGTGATTTGGGTCTTAGTACATACATTGTTAACTTATGAGTTTGTATTAAGTAAACCAATTTTAAGTAAGTACTTTTCGGCCGATTTCGAAAAAAGGAGAGTTTGTATATTCGAATCCTATGTTTTTTATGTATGTTAATAGATTTATCTGAAATTATAATTGTATCTTCACACCCATATCCCCAAACAGGTAGGCAGAAGCACAACCACAACTACTAGCCGAAGATATTAAGTCTCACAATAGACAGCTGGAAAGCCTCGCGTCAACTTATTAGAAAGTCGTTATTAGAAAGTTGAAAAAACACATTTCCTTTTTTTGTTGTTTGATCCGGGGCTTCGACCGGGTCCTTAAGAAGTCAAGTCTGATGCCTGTCCGCTAGACTACAGAGGCGACAAACCGTCTTCAATTCTAATAATTCTGTAGTCACATACTAGACTGAACTAAGTTTAAATTAAATTTTAAGCTTTCAAAATACATTTGAAGCTCTACAAGTGACGAGAGTGACAGAAGACAACTTAACTGTTACAGGAGGCGTTAATGTCTCTTGCACTTCACATTCTAAATCAAGTTGCCAAGAAGTTGAAATTATATCATTGTTCTATGAATAATTTTACAAACGTGTGTTTGTATATTATTGCAAAAATATAAAGGTATTAATTTCTTGTTGTTGGCCACACCGTACCGTCACTAACACCGTGACATCTGACTAGGTAGTAGAGTTTCGCAGCGACTCACCCGGTTTGGTACCACCGCCTTACCTATTCCTGCCGCCATAACGTCATGACGTGTTCTGGTTCGGAGGGTAGGGTAGCCGGTAAACCTACTTTAGCTCGAGGCCTAACATCCCGACCTCAGGTTGGCGGCGAGAATTTCTCACCATCAGGAAATCCGTCTGCCTGTTTGCCTTCCAATATCATAAAAAAAACTTTCTTCATGTGAAAAGACTCTGAACATGTGGCCTATTGACTCAATTATTGTTATAGGTGGGTCGCTGTTTTATGCTCGGGATGTTCAAGTTTATGTCTTCCAATTGTGCAAATATACCGGCTACCTTATTCTCCGGAATAGAACCAGGACATAACAGATTCATTATATCAGCAGAATTAGGTGAAGCGTTGGATCTCTACCAGGACAACTTACTGAACAACACTCTTGTACGTACCTGATCTGCGCTCTCCTTTTACGAGCTTTTCCCATTCTCAGGGGATAAGGACTAATTTTATGATATAATTTCTTTCCAACTCAATTATGATATTATCTTTCCTCTATCATCAACCTTTAATCCAACGTATCCCATAAATTCAGCAAAAAACAATTAAAATTTAAGTTAATTACAAAGCCTATTTGAACAGCGTCAGGAACTTTCTGAAAGTTATCAAAGTCCATAAGAAACCCTTTGAAATTGTGAAATCCATCGTAATTAATAACAAAGATTAAGTTGTATGTCCGTTAAATGAAGCGGAATATTGCAAACTTTTTAAATGAATGTTAATACTTGATCGACAGCCTTTCCGCCTTGCTGTAAAGAAACTAAGATTAAATCAATAAAACGCACTTTCTGATGTTCTAGCATGGATATGAAATGAGTTCTAAGGAAATCCTTACTAATATTATAATTGCGATAGATACTTTATAGATAGTTTTTATCCAGGAGGATTAAACCATTCTAGCTTAATAGAGTAAAAATAAGCATCTAACTTAAACTTAAATATGAAAGTATAGTCTGTTTTTTTTTATCTCAAATCTATAAATTTATGAAGCCAATTTGAGCACCGACAAGAACTTTCTGGAATTTATTAGAAACTCTTTGAAGTTGTAGAAATACCGCAAATAATAACAGAGTAATTTGTATATCTGTTATGTAAAGTGTTTTATTTTAATTTTTTGTTTGATTAAGTGCTTATGACAACTTTATGGTAAGAAAAACACATTGAATACAGACACAAATGATATCACAGGTATGTTGGAATCATAGGATCACATGTCTTTAGGTCTCAAGTGTTCTGTGCTTGCAAGTAAATTACCAGATAGGCATACGGACATGGCCAGAGTGGCTAGTCTGTGTGAGGTTTTTGCTGTTTATTTCGATGTCATTGGTGTCAAATATAAAATTAACTACACCACATATTTATCGCTTGATTCAAGAATAGCTCCCCAAGTAATTAGATTTTACGCAAATATAATCACAATGATCAATCTCTTGTAAATAATAGTCGCCTACAAGTCCTATGGACGTCAACCGCAGTCCGCAAATGTCTGTACAGTAAGCTAATGGTATATTCATGGTCGGTGCGTGACTTTGGTCGCGGTCTAGTGATTTACTGTTGGGCCATTACAAAAGAGACGAATCTCTTAGTCTCTCTAAATTCTAGAAACCTTAATTTCAATTAAATATGACGATGGTTTTCAGACAAAGTAGTTGAAATAGTTTATTGGAAAGGTTATACTTGCCTCTGGGGTGTAAGTGTTAGACTTGACTTCATGCATTGCACACCACAATGTGGTAGAATATGTTGTATTCTTAAATATCTTTATAACAACTTTTTAACACACATATTCCGCAAATAAATAATTTTCATTTCATTTCATTTCATTTCATTTCATGAGGAGCCGGGTTGCATTGCCGGTTCGGGTAATAAAAAGAAAATGTGCTTTTTCCCAATTTTCTAATAAAAAAATGTTTCTCAGGATTGGGTATATGCCCGGTTGGAGATAGGCTTGCCACCTATCACTTTGAAATTAATGTCATTGGCTAGTCATGGGTACCCTGGTTGTGCCTTTGTCTACCTCTTCGGGGTTATGGGCATGAAGAAACTTACAGCGATATTAGCGTAACACAGAAAAAGCTTGTGAATTACTTGTGTAAGCGGAATATAATCAATTAGAAAATAGTGTTTTGTCAGAGATAATATTTTCACACACTTTAACTAAAACTGGCAATCCTTCCAACTAGAACACGTGCACTGTCACGTAACCTCGTCACGATATTGACTATGACGTTTTTTTTTAATGTAAACTCTAAAAAGAGGAATATAAACCTTAAAATGAATTCTGCTATCTATTTAATAAACATAGACTCAAGTCTTCCAAGGTTCAACCTAGTGTTATTGTACTTTTAACACAGTAATACAGACTACAATATCAACTTAACTTTACCCTTACTTTTAGTCTTTGTTTGTTAAGGGGCCATGTACGCTAAAATACGTCAGCAATATACTGTTTTTTTCATATAAAGCAATTATGGATCTTGGCGACAAAAATACGCAAGATTAACATTAATATGCTTTATAAGACTAGTGTTTCCAAAACACGATTCATTTCACTTTGTTCGATAGAAAAAAAATCAAAAAGTTAACCCTTTTTTGAAAGCAAAACCCATCTGTC
>NJDC01017592.1:0-15654 GCA_002245475.1 Calephelis virginiensis
TGAGCGGACTTTTTTTAGACACCCGATATGGGCTGCGGACCGTTGACTGGATAGGAGTCAGTTTAGCCAAAGACAATATATATAAATATATATATTATATTATATTTACTAATCTCTGGTTTAGCGCAACTTTCATATCAGAAAATAAAAAAAATAAGTTTGCTATGTTTTTTATCCGCCCAAATCATATGACACTAGTTGCCTTATATCTGAATGCCTTTAGACTTACTTTCAAATTATACGGGTCTTTTCACCATATTATGTCAATTGACATATGTCACTTTAAGCTAAACTTCATACAAAATTCGGGTTTGCTATGTATGTATGGCAGTCCCGCCTCTTATTACGTAGAATTTATATACTCTTCGATTGCCACCTTACTGATTTTTTCACTAACGATTATTGATATAGTAATGTTGTTTTAATGCTCATCAATTGTTAAAACGGTAAATAACCAGCAATAATATTTTTATCGTAACTGCAACGACATTACAAAGTTACGTCGTCAGTTTGTCATAGCGACGTGTCAGGAACGCATTCTCTGAACGGCCGTAATATACTACAGTTTACATTTATTGATTTTTTGGTGTACGATAGTGATATTCTGAAAAAAATAATTTAAAAAATGTTTACTGATTTTTGGTAATATTTACCGAATCTAAAAAAAAATAGAAAACTCATATTGGCATCACCATTTTTTATTTAAGAAATCTTTGAATTTCCAAGTTAATGCCAAATGAACACTAGCTGTTTCTCTTACAAAAGTAAAGTCAGTATTTATTACAATTTTCCTCGATTCCGGGGAATCGACAAAGGACCATTAATTATTTTGTATGAATATAACAATTACCATTATTTAACAAATATATTAAAACATTTGTAAGAAATAAAAAATATTTTTTTTTTGAAATATTTGTGAAAAGATATAAATATGTTTTTGTATTAAATTTGAACCTTAGTTTCTCTGTAAGTAATATTGTTCTATGCTTAGTTTAGATGGTGTCTAAGTAAACCAGGTGGTAAATCTTTTGTCACAACGAATACGTGTCTAATCGTTTTTATAAGCCATATCGTCCATAAAGCTTGCACAACTCTTCACCATAAGACCGTTCCAATCCGGTAATAGCTTTCAGATTTATTAAGACGCGTTATATGTAATTAAAAATCGTTTATTGCATATCAAATGTGCAAATTTTTTGACAATGGAATTATCGTTTACTTAAATGAGACAAAAAGATGTCTCCAAAGTAGGTACCTAATATGTCGTTGCGCAAACTTAGTTCAATGTGTCAGTGGGGTAATGCACAAGAAAGTAAGGTGGTTGTATTAATCCAAACGAGTCCTAAAAACACTGACGTAGGGGGAAGGCTTTAGTTTTCATTGAATAATATTATGAAAAAAATAAAACATAACTTTTAATTCATATTCCTATATTAAGTATAATAATTATTATTTATATAAGACGATTGGGTTTAAAGAACAGTGTAAAAAAAATACATCTACAAGTCACTAGGTGACACAGTATTGAGATGACACGTCACTCAAGTGAAGTCACATAGTAAGTGATTGAGCTCGCCAAATATCTGACAAATGACAGCAGTTTAGCCATTCATATCAATGACAAATAATAAAAAATGCGATTGATTTGTACTTTTCACCGAATACAATTTAAAAAAAAAGTATCTTCACGCCCATATCCCCGAAGAGGTAAGCAGAGGTACAACCAAGGCACCCACGACTAGCCGAAGACACTAAGTCCCACAATGTGATAGGTGGCCAACCGGGCACATTTCCAATCCCGACCAACATTTTTTTTTATTAGAAAATTGGAAAAATCCAATTTTCTTTTTGTTGGCCGACCCGGGATTCGAACCCGGGACCTCATGCAGTCAAGTCCACCCGGACCGCTAGACCACAGAGGCGATGACAATTTTTAGGCTTACGTTATTGATATTTTTTGGAGAATCTTAAAGATATCTAGAAGTAGAAGCTTATCTGAAGTTAAGTAGAATTATACTGAAATCGAAGTTTAAGCAAAAATGTAACTTTTTAACTTTAGCTGCAATGTTATAGAATGCAATTTAATACAAATTTATATCTTCAAATTTTATTTCTTTAAAATTGTTTTGTTAAAAAGGTGACACAATTATTTTGTAATATACTCTACAATTTGTTTGTCTTGTTTGTTATAAATATAATATGTATACGTAAGTATATTATTAACTATTATAAATAATTTTATCATTGCGAAAATACATTAGATCTCAAATTAAAGTGTGTTCCTATTATATAAAATAAAACATTTTTTTCTAAAGATGGGGAGGTCATCAACTTCAAAAGTGAATTTGATACCTGTCGTTGTTTAGATAAGGCTCGACACATGAATAAACGATTTGTCAAACTCATTCACTTACACTTTGATCACAGCATAAAATAACACAAAAATTATTCGTCAACAATTCTATAAAATTGGTAACAAAAATACATTTTAGAGAAAATTTCTTTAACAAAAAATAAACTTATCTAATCAATTTAAACCACAAACAAATATATACACTGATTTTTATGTAACACAAATACAATAATTTTATTGTACTGTTGGAAAATTAGCAACACCACCAAATGTTACCAGTCAGTGCTTTAATTAATAATCTTGTAGTTTTAGTATTTTTATCAACACCTATTTATCTAACATAAATTGACTTTCTTATTGATTTTTCGTTTATTTTGTCTGCTCTTTATAATATTTTGTCAATGTTACATTTGTAACTTGTATAAATATATCCATATCAGACATTTAAGAAGTTTTCTTGTATCGAAGAATATTATGCTAGTTACACTGTTTATAACTCAAGAACGGCTGAACCGATTTAGCTGAAAATGGATATGGATGTAGCTTAGATCCAGGAGACGGACATAAGACTTTTGATCTCGTTTGACTGTGAGGAAACTAAGAAAAATGAAATGGATAGAACGAAGTTTGTCGGAGCAGCTAGTACTTAATATAAAATTGATAAGCAAATTAAGTCAAATTTATTGCTTTACAAAATATTCAGAAATTATTGAAAATAGTTTGTAAGTTTTAAAAATTTATTTAATGAACAGTTTTTTGTATTTTTCTTTTTGAAACTCACAGATAAGATCCACTATAAGTAATATGTTGTTCATCCACTGAACTATAAGATTATTAATAAAACATTGAAATTATTCTATAATGCAACGGTTTTTATACGCAAGCCCAATGTCATACTCCAATGGAAGAATAAATGCGGAAGCGTTTACATTTTGTAAACTAAACTTATAGTAACGTTAGCGGAAACTTAGCAAAAGCGGTAAGCGTAACACCAAAATAAGAAAAAAGACAAGCCCTAGTGTTTTATTGTTGATTTTCTGGGCGTGACCACATTCAGACCTAGCGATTTAAATTAAACTCCAGCCTCAGGTTGGCAACATAATATTGCTGTGTGCATAAGAAGTTTTTAAGGTTATGTCAGTAAAGCTTATATTAATATATAAATACCACGCATCTATACAATTATAATATAACTGTTTTTTTTGTGGTTATTCAAGTCAGTTAATTTTGAGTTTAAGTTGGTTTTTTATTTTTGTTATATCTTATATGTAACAGCACGTTGTGACATTTTAATACAGGTATAGAAAGAGAGCGAGGGTATAAACTGCTAACAAAACATTTGATTGAAATTATAATAAAACTATATTACCGCTTACACTAAGTTGCCACTACAACTATACGCGTAAAAATGGATGTTTCAAGGCTGTGCGTCACCAGCCGTGGTCCCTCACGATATACAAAACAAACATTAATGTACCTAACCGATTGTGCTGAACAATTTGTGCTTGAATTTTCTTTATCCGATAATTTACTCTGATTTTTTCGTCTTACTGCTGTCCGCCGCTGGCTCTACGATCGCTGGCTGGTCTTCATAACTGTAAAAGATTAAGAAAATAATATTTTTTCATTCTCTAGACGGGATCAGAAATTTCTATCGACTGCTAGTAGAATAATAGCTGGATTAAATAACTACTAAAATTGATTAAACTAGGCGATAACTTAGCAACGGATTGCGCGGATTTTTACCTTGCCTTGCCTTTTACAGCTGCCACATTAGTGTCGCCACCGTCGCACTTTGGGGCTAGAGGGCAGACTTACTCACGTAAGTCTTCGGTTGGCAACGAACCGTTAAGACCACGTTTGGTATCTTTTAAGCTACGTATTCCTTAGCATGTCATAAAACTTGTTTTAAATTGACTGGAATGTCTGCAATATACAGACGAGAGATACACTCACTTAAACAGGGCATTGATGTCACCCTTGAGGAGCGCGAGCGCCAGCGGCGTCCCGAGACAGGCGGGCACGAGGTAGAGCAGCGCGGGCTGCGCGTGCTTGAAGACGTGCATCACCAGGATGGTGGCCAGCAGCCCCAGCACGTAGGCCGCGAACGTGCAGCGGAAGTACAGCTCCGACCCGCGCCGGCTCTTGTCGAAGCGCAGCAGCAGCGCGATGAAGATGCCCGGCACCACGATGTCGCCCAGCCCCAACATGGCGAAGTTGCTCGCGTTCAACCCGTTCACCAGGAGGTCTTGGGGGAACACCACTGTGGAGAACCTTATAATTAGCGAATTACATTTTAGCTTTTATGTTCCTAACTATTTGTTTATTTTTATAACGTCTGTTCGATAAGTGGTTGCGATTAACGTGTGTGTGTGTGAGCTAATTCTTTATCTTTTCTGGACCCACTTCCTATACTTGTTGCTCGCCACCTAAAGGAATCGTGACAATATTTTACTAAAATGTAATTAAAGTATTAATGTATAGCCTTGAATATGTTGTAAAAAACGACACTGCTTGGCTCATAAAATAATTAACATTAATTAAAAGATACATAATATATTATGTTTGTGTAAAATTTGAAGCGTGTGTATATATAAAACATAGGTACAAGGTCTTTCTGCGAAGCAACATCGATCAAAATATTAAGAAAATTCAAATAACTCCCAAATCAAGAGATTCAACTTTATTTAGTTACTAGACATTGCCCACTGCTAAGCGACGCATGTTAAAATTAATTTTTTTACACTTCCGCGAAAACCTGTTCAGACATTGTGATAATGTCACCAATGTCGCTCCTCAACCACCTGCATATCACAAAAAAGGGCAAATTGACATACTTTCGTATTCGTAATATTGGTATGGAAGTGTGAATTAGTACCGTTCAAGATTTTTTCATCAGGAGATATTTCGGAATAACATAACGTAGGGACATTCAAAGGCCCCCACATGGTGAACGTGAATTGGGATTACGCAAACGTCCTACAAACTATTGTTAATGATGATTGGTTTGATTATTTATTAGAAGAAATTAATTAAATGATTGAATTATATTAAAACTATTGATTATTATTACTGACTTAATGATTAATGATACGACACATTGATTGCAGCCTTGGAGCCGCAAAGTGAAAATCTGCTGAAACTGCAATATGCTTAAACATATGACAAATATATGTGCCAAGCTTGAATAGGATGAAAATATCACACTATCATATCCTCAGGTTACCACCATATGGCAAAATACTTATGTTTTTTTACCAAGAGCATTTTGTACTAAGAAATCCATCTTATGAATTAGCTGAAGTATCATTTCCTAAAACATATCATAAGCAAACAATTTTGTTAGTTTCATGAAATTTAATAACAGCTTTTTTCAAATGTCACAAACATTTGAAAAAAAGCTTCTTAAATTTCATAGGAGTAATAATTATAAGTGCTTACATTTAATTGGTGCTTCAAAAGACTTGGCAACTGTGACCATCACGTTAGTGCCAAACACCCAGAAGATATCGTAGAGGAAAAGGCCACACAGGAGGATGCAACCAGTCACTACATTATTGAGGTGAAGAAGTTCCACACCATTGATGGCGAATGCAATGCCAAAGAGGTTATTTGCAATCCAGTGCTGTAAAAAATATATAAGTAATTAAAACTATTAAGAAAATTATTTTCTTTGTCATGGACCATGTTATACAATTACTACCAACTTCCAAAATCATTATGGAATAATGGAGTAGAAAGAATAGTATGTTTGTAAAGAGTGTCTATTATTATCCCAGGGTGGCGTCAAGAATCTCCGAAACCGGCCTGTTTGGCTTCCTTCACATTACCCTTTTCATACAAACAGGTTTGTCAGGATCGTGACGTCTGGCACTCAATACTCTCTACCTACCCGTAAGGGAGGTGTCGAGAATATATGTATGTATGTAAAGAGTGTTTGTATTTTATTGCCAGGGTTTTTATAGCAATCAAATATTAGTTTTTTGTCAGTTTGGCTACAGCCCACAGATAAATAATGTTTGGACTCCTTGTTCGTACATTACCCTTACGGGTAAGGGAGGTGTCGAGAATATATGTATGTATGTAAAGAGTGTTTGTATTTTATTGCCAGGGTTTTTATAGCAATCAAATATTAGTTTTTTGTCAGTTTGGCTACAGCCCACAGATAAATAATGTTTGGACTCCTTGTTCGTACAAATCTTTATCCAGTAGCTACTAGGTGGTAGAGTTTCGCAGCGACTCACCCGGATTGGTACCACTGCTTTACTTATTCCTGCCGCCATAACGTCATGACGTGTTCCGGTTCGGAGGGTAAGGTAGCCGGTAAACTTACTTTTGCTCGAGGCCTAACATCATGGCCTCTGGTTGGCAACGCACCATTACCACCTTTGGTGTCTCTAGGCGGCGAGAATTTCTCACCATCAGGAAATCCGTCTGCTTGTTTGCCTTCCAATGTCATAAAAAAAAGTAGTAGTTAAAACAAATTTCGCCTTGTTAATCTTGTCACAATTCAGAAATACTGCCTGTTTGTCAAGAATTGAATAGTAACATTTTATAAAAATAACGGCCAGAAAATTATCACAAACACAAATTTTTACAGAACATGTACAAAGATTTTTGTTTCCACTTAGCTGAAGAGACATACACAGTTTCTTCTGAACTAAAAGCTAAGGATGGTCTATTTTCAGTCAATATAGCAATTTAATTATAATAAAAAATAATGTTAATTACCTTTTTCATGAGATACCAGGCACCCAGACACAAAGATATAATTAGACAAATCACATCATAAGATGTGAACTTGTAATTCACTATGTCACTCTGCCCTTCCCTTTCACCTCTTGTGAATAGAATATGATATGGTACGTTAGGTACTGATGCTGGTACTATTAGGGAAATGATGGGACTGAAAATATAATATTTTTTTATAATTTACCAAGGTTTAAAATAGCTTGTACTGTGTTCGCCCTGTAGGCAGGCTAATGGATTTATTGTACTGTTATTTAAGTTTTTGCATTTTTCTATGGAAACCTTTTTATACGAAATAAATATCCCCGGAGAAATAACATAAACTACTGGAACCCAATAATAAGCAAATTATTTCCTAGTGTTAGACAATGTTACTAAAACACAGAAAAATTGAAATTGATATCAATGTTAATTGAATACACACCCAGACCTGGAAATATAGACATCTATGTTCATCACACTAATGCCTACTGGACACCTGAAGAGTATCAAACCTGAACCTCATATAATAACCTTTAAATTAGTAATTTTTTTCTACACAGTTGTGAGTTAGGTGTGTACACCAAATCCTTGACCAATGTGGCAGTCAGTATCCCCACAAGGGTAAAAGTAGTTTTAACTATCTTTGAATAGTTCTCAATTTTAAACGTTCCATCAACTGAAATTGTATAAAACATTTTCAATATGATGAAATATATGTTTTTTATATAAGAGGAATAATAGGTAAGCAGGTTTACACTACCCCAGGCATATTGCTGCACAGCACTCCTACCAGTGGTCTTGTCGATGATAATCTATTCAACCTAAGCTCACCTCTTACAATCTGACTAGCAAGGCGGCCGATGAAAGGTTCAAAAGATTCAAGGAGAAAACAAATCATGATGAGTTGTAACATGAATTTTATTTTGCTAGGTAGAGGTGTTGAGCTGCAACTCCTGTACTTTACATTTATAACCAATAACTTATCTATTCTTGCCATGAATTCAGTGCCATTCATTACTATGTTACATATAGGAAAGTAGAGTATTTGAAAAACTTACACACACATGTCAATAGTCGACGATTGTATAGATTTCTAAAATGGCCAACGCTCGTTTGCTATAGTCTATGGTTATATAGATATCTAACTAAAAAGGCCACTTCTTGTTTGCTATATTTTAACAATAAAAAACTTACCTAAGGAAATGACTTAATGCCAATACTCCCAGGAAGAAGAAATATCCAGTTAGAAGAAGATTAATGTACTCCTTTGAGAAGAATTGAAAGAAAATGTAGAGAGCAAATAGAGCGCATGATGCAATCAGAGGGAACATTAGTGCATCTTTGTTTGACATAGTTTCAGTCCTTTCCCCTGCATCCTAAAACAAAATAAATAAATAATGGAATCGGAAATTTTATGTTTGAGATATTAATGTTTGTGTGTAATACCATGTTTTCCCCATTTAGTTATTAATATTTCAACAAGGTACTCAATATGAAAAGTGCTACAATTTATTTATTTTAAGTCTGATTTTATCTGTTGTTAAAATTATAGACATGTTTTGTTGAAAATTGATACTTGGTAGTTGTGCAAGCTACTGCCTCGACTAAGCGATCAAATAAAAGTGAAAGAAGTTCAGAATAGCTTTTTACAATGGGTAAACTAAAATGGCATCAATACTGCCGCTTACACAAACATGTAAACTTAAATCAGGTAATCTATGAGTTTCTTCCTATATTAAAATTAAAAAAAATCTAGAGGTGCATAAATTATTGCTGTTAGATCAATAGCAGCAACATGCACTTTGCATTTAGCAGGCTCAAGACAACATTATCAACAAACTCAACTTTTGCAAATCATGGTATGATGGTCTGTAACATCAACAAAACAGTCAAAAATTAAATAAACAGTTAACAAAAGTGAAAAAAATGTAAACAGACTGTTGATTTCAAATCTGAAAATATTCTTTATTGTACCCCATCAACAAGGAATATACATCAGATCTTAAAATTAATGATAGAACACAACTGGTGGACTTATCACAAGAATGTGACTACTTACAGATTGCCAATTTTATATAACATTTACATAGTAATTAGTTGATGATTTTGCTGTAAATAGTGTAGTTATTAACATGCTAGATGTATTATATTTATTAGAAGATAAGAACTTACATGGATTCTGCAATGACTCTTTATTTTTAAATGAAAGTAAATATATTTTAAGCCTTATAAAACTCAATTCTTCTGCTATGTTTATATTAATTGGACAAATTGTTCAACAATAACAGAGTAAAATTTGTGTAATATGAAGCACAAAATAAAATATTAGTGCTCCTTGAAAAACTTTTGTTATTGTGATACATAACTAATATACAATAGGGAGTAGGTAATTTTAGGATATTTTCTTCATATTCAGAAAGTTCAGAAGATTTAAATTACATGCTTGTAACAAACATTAGATTTAACCAAGGTCAATATGTAGGTACCTATTAATAATTTATACTTTTATACTCAAACAATTTAGATGTTAATTATTAAATGTATAGATAATTGTATAATTAGTTTATTGATAAGCACACTGTAAGTCTATATTCAGTACTGCTCATGAACATTTTTGTATTAAATCTATGTTTTACCAAATATGCAAATATCCAACAACTGGAAGATTCACTATTTGTTATTTGACAACTAAAATAATATTCATAATTATTAAGCCAACCACTGGTATATAATGAGATTTAGTTATTTTGGCACATTTCTGTAAAGAACTGTATAATTTCCATATTATATAGTTTCCATAATACTTACTATACAATGGCAATTACATTTCACAATGAGTTATTTACAGAACTGTGTCAAAATGATCAAATGTGGTGTGGCCCTAATGTGAACTTTAGTGAAGACATAATTCATCCAATCAAAAAGAATCCATGGTGTATGTAATTTCCATAGTTCAATGCTCAGAATAATTTTTACTTTACTGCAACAGGAAGTTAAAACTTAAAACAATGATTACATGCCTTGATTGTATGATTTGGGCCAAGTTAATATTGAACCAACATGTACTTCTTAGGCATTGTTTACACAACTACCAATATACCACCAGTTAGTTGATTTAGACCTTTACATACTGGGTTCAATGTGTACTACAACTAGTGCTTACATTAGATAGTAGGCAAACAAATACAAAACTGCAAGCTTAACTTAAAATTCAACAAGCAAGTTTGGTTCACATTAAATAAAGTGCAAAGTGCCAGTGCATTTAAAAATCGTTATTTAACTTTGAAAAATTATGGATGTAAAAAAAGCCCACAATCTAGGCCAGTATAAAAATTCTGAACCTTACGACATTAACATAAAATAAATAAATTGGTGTGCACCATAATACTGGTATTTTTTACAAGTTTTTTTAGAAGATAATCAAGATCATACTGAGAAGATCAGGTGCAAGAAACTCAGTGAGTTTTTCATTTCAATATGTTTTTTCTTTTTTTGAAAAAAAAAACAGCTATTTCCTAATGTAAGCTCAGTTAGAAATGTTTATCATGTCTTTGTAAATTACATAAATTGTAATTGGAAATGTATGTAAAGTAGGTAGGTAAATAAGTATTTTCACGGCTATATCGCCGAAGAGGCAGGCACAGGCACAACTAGCCGAAGACACTAAGTCCCACAATGTGATCGGTGGCAAGCCTATCCCCAACCGGGTACATATCCAAGCCCAAGCAATACTTTTTTTTAATAGAAAATTAGGAAAACCACATTTTGTGGCTGACCCAGGAGTCAAACTCAGAACCTCATGAAGTCAAATACAACACCTGGACAGCTAAATTACAGAGGCAATAATAAGAGGAAAATATTTATCTTTATAAAATATATATTTCAAGTAACTAGTGGCATTGCTAGAGCAACAATAAATTAATATTATAAGGATAGCTCCATCGAAAATGAAAACTTTATTAAAAATTCTTCCAATAACTGTCTCTTGAAATAACAATACCCAACAAATTTTATTGAATTTTGTTAAGAATTCAAATTAAAAGTAGTGATAATTATGTGACATAGGCCGAGTATATTGTGCTTGACACAATTAAGAGCCTTTCAAGAAAAATTGAATTGAATTAGTGATATAAACACAAAAATTGTTTAAATAGTTACAGGAAATTATTTAAAATTCAAGGAAAAATAATTGCCACGATTACAATCTTATGTTTCGTTAGTATATGCCGAAGCTTTTATAATACATACATGTTTCTATGAACTATTGTACACATTATGATACTTTTCCTTACCTTTTGCTCTTTTAGATACTTCACAGAACGAAAAGATCCAAAAAATATGGGCAAAATAGCCATAATTACTAAACTTAAGTATGCAATCGCAACTCCTTCGATACTTGCTGGAGGCTTTTCCAATACATTTTCGACCGCTTCCTTAACACTCTCCTCTATAATGTTCGGGATTTCAGTTACTGGTTCAGCCATTTTTAATAAAATACAATTAATAAACTAAACACACGTTATAACTTTGCCCAGTTACCTTCTACCACGACTGCACTGACAAAAAATATGACAAGTCCACTGTACAGTTGTCATTTTGTTTTGTTAGGTTGGTAAAATTTGAGCACAGAGAACAAAGTTCACTCTATTGCGTCAATAGAGTTCACCTAAGAGTATATTATCACTAGGTACCCATGTTCTAGAGTTCACCACCTACTATACTGACGGAAAGCTAGAAAATGATTGGTTTGACGTGTGTAAGTAATTTAATGTTTGCTAAACTTATAGTTTTGACGTACATAACCATAGAAATAGGAATATGTAAGCAGAATTTAATTAATTTTTTTTCTAATTTTAAATTTAGTTTTTTTTGTTTTAGTTATACAAATACCGTTGGAAAAGACATTTAACCAAGCAAGATCTCGTGTCTCTTTTTAACAAATGCTGCGTAACATACATATGCCGAAAGCATCGACCATACATCCAAAGAGTAAAGTAACTGTCCATAAAGGAACATACATCCCAATAGACGCCGCACATAAGGCAACACGGTTCTGTCAACACATAAGTGTAATTGTTCTAATGTAGCTTATTACTTAAAATAATATGAACAGTATCGACCAGGTTTGTGACCTGTAAACATTGTCGCGTTATTGTATAAAAAAAAACAGATATAAAATGACTGTTTGTTCAATTAAATGATACGGTAAAGACAGCCGCACTTCAAATTACCGAAAGGTGGTACAACTTTCCGTAGGTTAATTAAAAATAATAACATTCATAATTACGTTTTAAATTATTTAATGTTTAACGGAGTTCATCATATACTGGTCATTCATTGTTAGATGCGTGTTTATATCCCTTTCTTACACATGTGATTTTCAAGCTATCACTTTCCTTTGCATACAGCTAGTGATAGTCTACTGTGCAAATCTATATTATCGATATTTTTATTTATTTATCCTGAATAGGATACCGGGCTTGTACCTGTATTGTATGTAGGTATTTATGTATTTTATCGATAAATTTAAGCACTGACAGACAGTAGAAAACTTACTCTGTGTACTTTTGAGCTGGCCTCTAGATAGATACTCTTTTTTATGTGAGAAGGCAGCGAACAAGCACACGGCTCTCTTAATGGTAACAGATAATCATGGCCTATAGACACCATTGATGTCACAGGTGCGTTGCTGTCCTATGGTTGGAAGGTGCGGCCTATTGTGCAAATCTACTTGCTTCCCTACTTTCCAAATCGGAATGTGACACTGTCATTATAGCAGCAGGAATGGGTAAGGCGGTGGATAACTACCCAGGGAGGTTGCTGGACACCACTCTATCAACAATGATCTTGTTGACAATTACCTGTGTTACCGTTGCTCGCCTTTTACGAGGTGCCTGGCAGAGGGGCAGGTGATCTATTTTAGTCAGCGGACCCGGACCAACACGATGGAAAACTGAACGTCTGAACTAAACGCGGTAGAGGGCGCTGTTGTACGTCGTTGAATAACTCTTATATAGTTGAGCCGATTTTATTGAACTCTTTTAATTGCATTAGGTGGTTATGTGGGTGATATAAATTCAAGACTGGTTCCGATAGGCGATGTTGGGGTCAGTATGTCATAAAACTTTCAAAGGGCTGGGACAATTTTAAAACTAATTTGTTTACAGTATTTCGACGATATTTTGTAGTTCAGGTGAGAATTACTTGAATGAATATAAACAATTCAATTTAATAAGTATGTCATTTATATCAGGTACATAATCATAAATAAAGACAAAATCTTAAATTAAAAATCTAATTTGGTTTAAGGAAACCAGACGAGAGAATTAGTTTCTGAATTCCAAATTCCAAATACATTACGTATTAAATCTCAACATTTTGCAGAAGATTGTTTTATACACTTTACGCCACTGCTGCTTCATGACAATGCTAGACTACATACTGCACAACAGATGGCTTCTCAATTAGAAGAGCATCAGTTGGAATGTAAGAAACGTCTAGCTGAACCTAACTCCAACAGATTAATTAGCTAATTGAACTATTTTTTTCGAAATTGGAATAACGTTTTGCAAAAGAAAAAATTCAATTTCGATGGGGCAGTCTAAACCACGTCCAAAAATTTTATTGATTCCCTTTCAAATGGTTTTTATGTATTAGTATCGTTGGCTAACACCCATAACACAAGCATATAATTTGCTTACTTTGGGGTTAGATTCAATTTGTGTAACTTGTCCAGGAACATTAAAATAAATTACCTATGAAATGGCAAATGTGCATGGGAAACAATGGTTCATACTTTGATAATATAAATATATTACATTAAAATATTCGACTTAAGTCCCTCCCCTACAAAACGCCAATTACAGACGTAAGGACCTAATATATTCAAGTACGGATATTACTCTCAATCGCAAAAATGTGTGATCTTGAGACATTGTGTTGCATAGCTGCCATGTGACGTGCAATAACAAAATGCGATATAATCTGTTACAAGATCATACTTCATAAAATAAAAGGCATATCGATAAAATATATTGTTCGTATTAAATATGTCTCATCCCTAATCTTACATGTCTGTATTTAAACATTTTGTCATTGCAAGGGCCAATAAGAAAGCAGTTCCGCGCTTCCCCGCACCTCAGCTATTTTCTAGAATTATTTCAAAGCAAAATTATAAAGAATAGGCGTCTATTGGGATGTATGGTCGATGGTTGATATTTTATTTATTTTTCTTTTTAGATTTTTTTATTATTTTTTATGTTTCCAGACACGCATTCCGAGCTCGTGGTTAAAATATCGTTAACTAATTTGAAAAAGCCCTGACGTCGTTAGATAGCAAAGCCGTTTGTACGCGTACACTATTAACAGTTATCGGAAAACTGTGTTTCTCAAACTTGTTTTTTATCGTCAAAATTTTATATTCGTTTTAAAAATGTTCAAATGCAAAAGGTGCGAGGCCATTGTTAGTGACGTAACGAAATGCTCAGTGTGCGACGGTCATTATGACTTTCCTTGTGCTGGTATTACCATAGATTTAGAATGTACAAGATCAACAAAGCGTGGGAGAGAGAAGTCCTTATCAGGTACAAATTGCCTTAGAGGAACAGACAGAGAGAGAGTCAGGTACCTATGTGCCAATATTTACGCGAGTAAGAGTTCATAGTATTACTATCATAGTGCGTCGCTGTGAATTTTGTGAATTATTTTCATTATCTTATTATTTAACTGGAATAAAATATAAAGGTAATTACGATGTCGTGTTCTGTAAGCGCTTGTGATGTTACAAAACGTTACAATCCTAATAAATACACATTTCATAGGTAAATACAACTTTGACATAAGAATATTTAGAACTGCGTTTTGTTAATTTTTTTTGCTACTTATCTGCTCAGAAGAGGATTTTTACAATATATTTATTTGCATTGTTTTATTTATAAGAGTATTTTGTACCCTTAAACGGCGTAAGCAAAGATTTTATGTAAAATAATAAATTGTTTGTTTACGCTAGGCCTTGACAACACGGTGACGTCCTAAATATCGATGAATGTCAACCAAAGAGTATAAATACTCTTTAGCAAGAGATTTCAACATTGGCTGTTTAACCAACTTGCGTTTCGAAAAATACATTTCTACTTAAGACTGAGATGCGCTTATACGTAATCTTCTTATGAACACTTGATCATTAACGCATTCAATGCCACCAACGCATATACTTACGTGTTTTCGTTACTTGCGTCCAGTGCTTTGGACGCGTCTGTGAGTTCGTTTATTTAGCGAGCTGTGTCCAGTGCCTATGTGCGTTACATACGAGTTCTATTAATTTTGCAATATTCTATTTATGTCTAGTAAATTAGTCCCTGGATCACTCACATTTAGTCATTTTTAACCGAATCAAAAAGAAGAGGATTTCAAATCGAAGGTTTTTATTTCTTTGTATTACCTCGTAACTTTTTACTGCGTGATCCTATTAATTTATTTTTATTTGAAAACCATAATGCTGACGAGAAGATTACTCGCAGATTATAATGTCAATAATCTACGGTTGTCCATAACCACAAGGAGAATCGTAT
>NJDC01017593.1:0-10876 GCA_002245475.1 Calephelis virginiensis
TTTAGTTTTAACTTCTAGTATTTAAAATCAAAAGACTATGATTTTAACTGCCTTTGCATTATTTTAAGCAAATTATATTCAAATCACGGTATTTTTTTGTTATTTCAGATACTGTTAGGTAAAAGTTAAAATTAGTTACTAGGCAACCGCCAGTTAAAATATTCACAATATTGATATTTATAATTTGTGTGGTTTTATAAAACCACGTGAAACCATGTTTTATAAAACAAAAGTGAAACTTGATCTATAACTATAAACTGGAGACGCCACCATATTGGCCTCGGCTGCTTTGATGTCACCGTCACGCGACATGCGACATGCAGACCAAAAAAATTGAGACGATGTAAATGTTTCACTTTAAAAATTGACCCGAGCAATGTTGTTTAAAAAAAATAAAAAACACATTTTTACACAGCAAACATTGTGAGTCATGTCACCGTCACGCGACATGCGACATGCAGACCAAAAAAATTGAGACGATGTAAATGTTTCACTTTGAAAATTGACTCGAGCAATGTTGTATAAAAAAATAAAAAAACACATTTTTACACAGCAAACATTGTGAGCCATGTTACGTCCCGTAATGACTAAGAAGACAACCTAGCCCAGAATATGACTAATATGATGGCAATTTCTTACGACGTACCTAGTGGACGCTCCTTACCTACAGACTACTTGAAGTCTTTGATTTAATTTCGGGCAAATCATATTAGTGTGTCATTGTAGTACTAAGTTCCTTCAACTAATCGTGGGTATCCTGTTTCTATCTTCGCCTATTACTTCGGAGATTCATTTGATTGATTCAGACTTATATATTTTGCAACAACGAAAACAACATTAGAAACTGATGGTAATTTAGTTGAGCACGTACTAAACCAATTTCAAGTAATTGCTGTCTTTGTTCAACGATAGTAATAGAACGAGAC
Organism: Calephelis virginiensis; assembly: GCA_002245475.1. Classification (NCBI taxonomy): domain Eukaryota; kingdom Metazoa; phylum Arthropoda; class Insecta; order Lepidoptera; family Riodinidae; genus Calephelis; species Calephelis virginiensis. Next base: position 927 of record NJDC01017593.1, read on the forward strand.
AGAACACGTTTAGTGCTCTCAAATTTGTTTTTACATGACATTTCTACAGACCTTTAATACATTTATTTTTATATGATTACTAACAACGGCCTAATCTGGCGACTGCAGGCATGTCTAAAATGTTCCATCTCTTTATTTTCTTCGTGTTGGTCCGGGCGTTGCAGAATAGACAGTCTGCCTTCCTACCAGGCAGCTCGTAAAAGGCGAGCATAGGCTTAGGGGAGAACCGAGCAATGGTAGTCAGCGGGCAATGGTGGTCACTACCATATCTAGAAAACAAAAACCCGTCAAAACACAAACAGTGGCGAAAACAGCCAATCGTACCACACCTTTTCCGCCGCTGCACGGTCATTCAGTTCGCTCGTCAGGTTCACGAGGAAAGATCGCGACACGTTTTTCTGCGTTGTTGATATAATTTTACGTGTGCACAAATTAAACAATAAGTAACTGTTTTGAAGCAATTTTATGAATGTCTTATTAACTAAATTTTGTATAAAGTACGTAACAATCATACAATAAAAGATTTTTAGTAAATATTTAACCTTATTACATATATTTGATTTTTTTGACGAAAAACTTATTATCGGGCAATGGGAGTCAGCAAATCCCATTAAGAAATCAGCTAAGACAGTAAGAGGATGAGCTATTTTAGCAAGCAAGAAACGTCTTGCACAACAGAAATCTGTAAACAACGCCACGAGACGTGTACTGCAAGATTCAAACTCTTCCACTGAGTCTGATATTTATCTGATTAATATAATATGTGATGACAACGAATACGATGATGCCGACAATGCTAGCAACATTTGTCTGATCTGCTCCGAATTTTGCCGTAACAACGAAATGTGGTACCGATTCATACCGACTGCACAGGATGGGATTCTCCTGATGTAGCCCACATGTGCGACAGTTGCTGAATACGAGAATTGTAACCTTGACCCTCATTGTCCTATAGGCTGACTACAATTACCCGCATGTGAGGACAATGGAAAAGGCTGATATTTTTAAAAGCTACAATTATTGCCAAAGTATGATTCCAAATGAAAAAAATAATATTGAGACTGATAGACGATTAGTTAGAGTATGTAAGCAAATTATTTTGATAAATGTAGCACAACATTTTTTTCCGTTATTTTAAATATCGCTTAAGTGACTCCCATTTCCCCCTTTGCCCCTACCGTCACCGTGACGTGACTTGCCCAGATTGGTTTTACCGCCTTATCTATTCCTGTCGTCATATCGCCCGTGCTTGCCATTGACGTGTTGTGGTTCAGAAGATAAGGTAGCCGGTAAACATACTTTTGCTCGAGGCCCAACATCTCGGTCTCAGGTAGGCATCGCATTAATACCACCTTTGGTGTCTCTGGGCGCCATGAATTTCTTACCATCAATTCCGTCTGCTTGTTAGCCTTCCAAAAAAATTATGGGTTGCACTCCGGTAGTACCGATAGAAGTGAAAACTTGAATATTATCGTTGTGCATTTGTTATATTTTGGAATGGTTATGGAATAACTTGCAGAAATTGCTTTAATTATTATCAGTATAAAAGTTCTTTCATTTATGTGGTATAATACCATAGTCTCGTCCTTAGTAGAACATTTTTGGATTCTCACTGTAATCATACAATCCGTAAAAATTACTAGTAAACCTTATTAGTACTATTAGTACCTAACTAATTGGATTTTTCCACTTTTCTAATAAAAAAAATGTTGCTCGGGATAGGATATGTGCCCGGTTGGCGATAGGTTTGCTACCTATAACATTATGGGACTTAGTATCTTCGGCTAGTCGTGGGTACCCTGGTTGTGCCTCTGCCTACCTCTTCGGGGATATGGGCGTGAAGATACTTTTTTAGTACCTAACTATTAGTACTCTGTGTTAAACCATGAAACTTCAGTACCCTACCTACTAGTACGGCCACTTCATAATTTATCTCAGCCAGTTAAAATAGTATTACTTATGAGATAAAATATGGTAAAATATTTAATTTTTCAAACTTATAAGTTATACCTACATAATTCAATTCAATATAATATGTGTATATCGATTTTCCTTCTACTATTATTTCCTTTGTTAAACTTACAACTTTTTCGAAAACAGCTACACTTCTTCACAATGTTGCACAGTAATTTCTATTAACTGAGAAACTATGATACCTAAAAGTCGCAAACAAATTAAAAGATGTTTTTCTAAACTAATTGGTAACTATTTTATCCACTACAAACTGTTTTTTTCACGATTGTTTTACGCTCACTCGTATTGGTATTATCCATTGCGAATCCTATACTCTTCGGAAATATCTAAGCAATACAAAAACAGCAATGAATCTACGTTTTATTTTAGATCTCACGCAAGCAACCTGCGCCGTCTTGTTCGCGCATGCGCCCTGCGCCGTCTTACGATCTGACAATCTGTGCGAGTTTAGAAGTTTTTACCCATTCCAAAAAAAGTATACAACGCCGGTAAAGAAGTTATCACTTCAAAAAAAATAAAAAAAATAAATTCCCTTTTTCTGCAAGGATCGTGAGATTTATCACTCGAAACTCTCTGCCTGCACCGTAAGGAACTTGACATGAAATTATGTATGTGCATGTTTTTTTCATACAGCTAAAATAAGTATAATTGGTGCACAGCAGGAATACTACTATTATCACGTCATAATTTAAGATCAGAGCCCTTACCATGAGTTTACGTCTTGTCAAGTTTACTGGCTACAGTTTCTGTAAATTATTTGTAAACCAGTTATCATACTCAGCTATGTTAATAGGCGCGCAATCTAAATTAATCGATACTCTAAGCTAGACTTTTGGTTCTAACGTGAGCGACAATCATCGTAACAATGTTAATAATCCTATTAGGTTGTAAACGTTATTTATGTCTGACTTTAAGCCGATATGGAGGCTTAATTAATTGAAAGTTAGTGTAATCTCTTTTTAGTAAGGTTGCTTTCGGTATTAGTATGGCTTATGAGGCTCTCTACGTTATTACTCTAACCTCGATGGTGTGAGTGTCAGTACATAATAATAATTATTAAAACGGATTAGGATTTTAACGGGATCCCCGGATGCGATACGGCCCTGCTCGCCTGAGTTGGTTTCGCAATTGCGATGCGCGCGGGACGATGCGCAAAAATCCACTATGCGGCATGGCATGGTGTGCGTTGCTCTATTCAAAATATATGAAAGCGATCTAAGCGAATTATTGTGCTGCGATGCGCCCCGTGCAAGTGTGCGTTATCCCTAAATACATAAAAAATCTATTTTGAATATCTTTATGTATCTTAAAAACTGTTAGTATTGGCAAGAACGAAAGCTGCTACTATAAATCAAATTTAATTTGCATCAAACGAGTTTTAGTTAAATCGAGCGTGAATGTTTCAAAATAGTCAGTAGTCGTTATACGGCCAATATTAATAATCAATCCTAATCCAAACCTTGCTGTAAAAGATTGATATTTTGATCCATTTTTATGTTATCGCTTGCCAATAACATATCTGTGGACAGGCTAAATCTGGCAATTAGGTATGGGATAGACCGCCGGATACGCAGCTATCTAGATTGCTTGAAATCCATTAGATTGAGATACATTATTAACATTGGTCGATAGTCAGTCATGTCACGATCTTAGCTAAATCGGCATCCTTACCTAACCTCCTCGTTTGAGTTTTGGCGGCATAGAGCCAATTCACGGCTTCATGAACTTCATCGTATTTTACTAGTGCACTTTAACCAAACTAAGTTATACATAATGCCAACAAAATTGACTAATTTTACTCTATATGTACACAAAATTCAAATATGCATACATCTTTACTTTCGATCCCGTTAAAACCCTAATCCGTTTTAATAATTATTATTATGTACTAACACTCACACCATCGAGGTTAGAGTAATAACGTAGAGAGCCTCATAAGCCATATTATTACCGAAAGCAACCTTACTAAAAAGAGATTACACTAACTTTCAATTAATTAAGCCTCCATATCGGCTTAAAGTCAGACATAAATAACGTTTACAACCTAATAGGATTATAAACGTTGTTACGATGTTTGTCGCTTACGTTAGAACCAAAAGTCTAGCTTAGAGTATCAATTAATTTAGATTGCGCGCCTATTAACATAGCTGAGTATGATAACTGGTTTAAATAATTACTTGAAGGATAGTATGCTTATAACTGTGAATGATAAAATAAATGCTTATTTTCAACAAAATTGGTATGTCAGTATAAATGTTGACAAGTTTTCTATTAAGAATGAATAAATTGTAATATTATTTTTATAATAAGTGAGTTTAAATAATATAGAAAAGTTGAAAACATAAAACTGGTATACCATACCGCTACCCATGACCAGCCAAATCAAAAAACATTACTTGTATTAGATCCAATATTACAAATAAAGCATAATATAGTGTTATTTCAAATAAAATATTTTTTGTAACTTAAAGCTTGTTGTTAAAAGAGTTATATTTGAGATTAATATCGTAGAATATTATTTACATAATCATTTTGAAGTAATAAAATAATCTTTGAATTTATTTTTATATCGTAAATTTCTTACATTAGCGCAATTATACCTATTTATTAAAGCCTATTTTTACGGTATGGTTGACTTCCTGAGAAAGACTCAGTGTCGAGATGGAGTGTGTGTCGAGTGCGAGTTTGTGAACTTTTTGAAGAGTTATTTATCAAGGTTGGCGAAGGGCCACCAAACCAAATTTCAACTAAGTGGTACTGCGGTAGTTACTAGTTTGGTAGTAAAGTGGCTTATAGAGTGAAGAGAATAAAATAGATTAGACATATCCAGCCAATACTATAAAGGGTCCCGTTTTCTGCTATTCGGCTACGAACTTAGGTAGGTATATATATTCGCCTTGGCAAATATAGATTCACAACAGAAAACATATAATTTTAAACTTTTTTATAGCAGAAAACATTTTGAGCATTTTAAGACTTTGTATCTCTTTCTGTTTCTGCCCGCAATTCATGCCAAATCTCGTGAACATTGCATGTTAAATTCGGCTTAATCGGATTTTTCAGACTAGTGGATATCTACTCTATGTTTCGAGGGAGGTTTAGTTATTTTTTTTGTAAGATAACATGATATATACTTTACAGATTGTCCATTAATGTATTCAGGTGAAACGTTTTCCAGATTAAAAATTACAGATATTAAAGTGTCATTAAAGTGTTTAAACAAGTTTTCATAACTTGAACCCCGCAATTTATAGAAACCTTTGAAGGTCTCCCAATGCTGGCCTATGGGACTTTACTATAAAACCCAACCGTACTAATTTCATGAAAGTGAAAGTTTTATCGGTCATTTACAAAAAAGTGTATCAAACAGATTTAGGTGTGTTTGAAAACCCGATACTAAGGATGCGCAATTTTATTTTAAAAGAAGTCATTATAATTATACAAAGTTTGTGTATGAGTAATTATTTATTTATTATGTTTTAGTATTAATTATTGCTCATGCAATGTATTCTGATTGCATAAAGAAGGAACCTGTATGTTGTTATTGGCGTAGTTTTTAGTTTAGATTCACAATTGGGTTTTTAGTTTAAAAAGTGAATAGGCAAACAGACGAATCGACAAAACTTTTAATTTCCCTTGTTTTGGGTCCTGTATACGGTAAAGGTTTTAAAAAAGTCATGAACAGATTTAGTTTTATTAATGTTTTATTAAATATGTATCTATAAATCATACCTATTTTATAACCAATCCAGTTAAGGCATCGTTTTCGTTGTTGGTGAAATTTCCTGTACGTGTCCAATTATTTTGCATTATGAATGAAATTAAGCAAACTGGATTTTACAGCAAACCAATACTAACGCAAACGAGAATAACAAATCATATAAACCTATATTAGAAAACAAACAAAAATAATAGGCAAATGACAAATTTAGGAATAGGATATTCATGTTAAATTATGCAATCTTTGATAAAATATACAATTTTGTATCATAAAATGCTATGCTATTATTTGTCTAACATGTTATTCCGAACGCAATTCTACTCTATATAGTAACATCCTTAAATACGAGTAATAATATTATACCATCTGACGGCTATGGCACGAAAATGTAGTGAATTTGAGTTAACGCTTGGTTAATTAATAGATGTGTTGAACTCGTTTGCGAACACCAAAATGTTTAAACAATTAACTAAATGATCATTATTCTTAATTTGGTGAACTCGGCACTAAGTGTTACTTGGAAGATTTGGCGCCACAACAGTTACGCAGTTTCCGCAGATTAGCAAATTAAAGGTTTATTCTACAATGGTTTTACATAAAACGAAACAATATTACATTTAGTAATATAAATATTTTAAAACTTTACCAAGAATGGAAAAGTTTCAAATACAAACAAATCTTGCTGTGTACGCTCTGTAGCAAGAAATATTCTAAGTCAGCCTACGAAACGTAGTATGGTTCAGTAACTTCTAACTAGCGTACAAATATGAAAATCTGCGTTCAGCGAAAGTTGCTTGGAGCTGATTTAATACAAATATCGTTAAAATCATTATGGTTTAACCTTACGACTAAGTAATAAACTCAATAAGTATTAGAAACAATATTATTCATTCCGCTCTTATAAACTATGTGAACGCAGTTTTATTTAATCGATGTATTTTTTTCGAATTTACCAAATGAATATATGTAGTCAAAGATGCGGTACCGGATTACTAGACCATAAAGGTGATTAAAAATAACAACACAGCAATGGAAATTGAGATTCATTTTAATATAAAAGACTAGTTAAGCCGACAGACGTTTTCGTGTCCTGGTTATAAAATGTATTGCATTTTTTGCTCATAATACCTACTCCTGCCAATTATAACTAGCACAAAAACAAAGACGGGTTGCACTCCGGCAGAAGTGAAAACTTGAATATTAACGTTGTGCATTTTTGATATTTTTTAATGGTTAGGGAATAACTTAGCACGAATTGCTTTAAGTATAAGTATGAAAGTACTATCATTTCTGTACAAATATTATTAGCTTCCGACGCAAAAAAGGGGTGTTATAAGTTTGACGTGTCTGTCTGTTTGTTGTATCATAACTCCCGAATGGATGGAGTGATTTCAAATTAGTTTGCTTTTGTATTAAAAGTAAATTATGTACGAGTGTTCTTAGACATATATGATAAAAATCGGTTGAGCCACTTAAAAGTTGTGGGGGTGAAAGTAGGGAAACTAACCGATTTTTTTTAATTTTTAAAGGGAAATTAAGTTCTTGTGTCGGGGGTTTTTTAAATTTTAAAGTTAACTTTAAATTATATTCATATCAATAACCTGCGTTTGGCTTGACAAAAACTCGCTAAAGTAAGACTACGTGACGGCTAGGAGCGTCGTCATAATATTATCTGTGCAACGAACATTGCTCGTCTACACATAAAGCTTATTTTCAAGATGGAACAAATAGAGCAATGTCTGATGATGTTATACGTATCTGCTATCGTGTTGTCTTGTGAGAGTGTAATGGTAGGTATATTGCGGCATATTATCCATTGCGAATCCTATACTCTTCGAAAATATCTAAGCAATACGAAAACAGCAATGAATCTAAGTTTTATTTTAGATCTTGCGCCGTCTTATTCGCGCATGGGCTATGCGCCGTCTTACGTTCTAGCGATCTGACGCGAGTTTAAAAGTTTTTACCTATTCCAAAAAATGTGCGCAACGCGGCTATAGAAGTTTTCACTTCAAAAATTAATGTATTTAGATATCGAACAAGAACACGTCTAAGGGTAAGAGTTAACAACGGCCAATAAGTAGCAATGATGTTGACACCGACACGAGAATAAAAGTGCTATCAAGTGTAGGAACAGATTTAGTGCTATGTGTCGCGATATAGTGCCCAAAAATGAGTGACAAGGACTTTGAGAAAAGAAGAATTAAACGAACGAGGAATTAGAGTATTTTGTATAATTTTGTTCAGTGAAAGTGCACGAATGAAATAATCAAGAAGAAATTAGCGTATCGTATATTAATTCTTCGCCAAATCTCACTATATGAGCTTGGGTAATGAGGCCACCGCTTTACTCAAGACTCGACTAATTTTGAATAATTGAAACCCGATTTTGGTAAATCGGTTAACTTGATGCAAATTTCTATTTGACACGCGAAAGCCAAAAACTAAAGAAATAAAGAACGAAAGCACCTTGTGACATTTCACGGTCTATGCAACTAGACCAAAATATCGACAAATAGAGTTAAAATATATCGTGAGTATCCTTCATTTGAGAAAGTTAGCTGCTAACTTTACATTTGGCAACGCATAATTACCACTTTTCTTTAGGCACCTATTACATTTAAAAACCCCATTGCTAGTTTGTTTTCCAGTGCGATATAAGGACTGATAAATTGTGTAAATGAAACGGGAAATATGCCAAATGTACTCTACGGAATCTCACCAATCATTTCTAATGGGCGTAAAATCGTCGGATATAGGAAGCACAGAACATATAAAGGAAAATATATACCAAGCATTTTCTATCTCTAATATTTGTTCTTTCAAATCGCCCCTATGGTCTAACGGGCTGGCGTCGGCCTTGACTTCTTGAGGTCCGGGGTTCGATACACGGATCAGGCAACAAAAAATTTGAAAATGTATATTTTCAATTTCCTACTAAAAATAATGTTGCCTGGGCTTGGATATGTACCCGATTGGCGATAGACTTGCCACCTATCACATTGTGGGACTTAGTGCCTTTGGCTAGTCGTGGGTGCCCTAGTTGCGCCTCTACCTACTTTTTCGGGGATACGGGCGTGAAGATAATAATTATTAATGAAATATTAAATCTACTCTACCACTATCAATCCAGGTATGTGTACGTGCAGTACTGTGCCACAAGCCACTGCAACTTTAGTGCTCGTCATTAGCGTTAAATATTTTTTTTATGCAAGAAGTCAGCAAACAAGTCAAGTCAAGATCAAGAATTGGATTTTTCCAATTTTCTAATAAAAAAAACCTTGCTCGGGATTGGATGTGTGCCCGGTTGGCGATATGCTTGCCACCTATCACATTGTGGGACTTATAGACTTCGGCTAGTCGTGGATACCCTGGCAATATATCTGCCTACTTCTTCGGGGATGTGGCGTGTAGATACTTTTTTGGTGTTGCTTTAGTTTCCCTGCGTAAAATGGAGAATCTGCCTTCTTACTTGGCAACTTGTGAGAGCATGGGTAAAATTAATTTACTACCTACAATTGTTGGTGGATTGCCTTACAATAGCTAGCTGGGTAGGGATAACCTTACCTATTCCTGCCAAAATGACCTTTAAACTATAGTAATGCGATCAGAAATATATGAATACTAATACAATAATAATATAAGCGGAACAAACTGAAAAATCTGACTTCGATTTCAATAAGGGTACCTATTACTAGGTTGACAATCCACTATTAAATCGCTCTGGTGCTATCCAAAAGTGTTGTCAAAGGTCTCCGAAACCAGCGTGTTTGTATGTAAAGGATAATGATGTGAAGGAAGCCAGGCAGGTCTGCCAGGATCGTGAGGTTTGGTATTCGATAAACTGCCTATCCCGTAAGGGATTTGGCATAAAGATATGTATGTACGTAAGTCTCGATTTTCTGAGAACTCTATGTACACTAGATCTGACTTGGTGGCAATGGGACCACCTTGAAAGTACGCTCTTTCATACAAAAATAAAATTTTTAAAATCGGTCCAAAAATGATAGTGAAAATGATTAACATACATAAAAAATATAGGAGTCGAATATATAATATTTTTTCGGAGTCGTTTCGAAAAGTTATATCCCTACATATTAGTCACAAGGACATTTAAAACTTTGCCCATAAAAATGTAATTTAGCCAGTCGTCAGTCGCGGTTTAAGATTATTTACGTCCAACTCAAATTACTTTACCGACTTCACTACGTGTATTCTACCCGCTAATGAAATTAGCATTTTACGCCCATTATCT
>NJDC01017600.1:0-11219 GCA_002245475.1 Calephelis virginiensis
CTGGTATTTAAGGAACTCCAGAAAAGATGAAATGATCAATTTTTCCCCGTGTTGGTCCGGGCTCCTTTGCAGAATAGACCATCTGCCTTCCTGTGCCAGGCAGCTCGTAAAAGGCGAGTATAGGCTTACCGTCACTAACACCGTGACATCTGACTAAGTGGTAGGGTTTCGCAGCGACTCATCCGGATTAGTACTACCTTACCTATTCCTGCCGCCATAACGTCATGACGTGTTCCGGTTCAGAGGGTAAGGTAGCCGGTAAACTTACTTTTGCTCGAGGCCTAACATCGTGGCCTAAGTTTGGCAATTCCGCCTTTGGTGCCTCTCGGAAGCGTGAATTTCTTATCATCAGGAAATCCATCTGCTTGTTGTGTTGTGACGCGTATCAATATTTAATCGATACGCGTCACATTGTTTGTCCGCGAAGGACTCCTAAACTACTTAAACAATTTGATATTTTCCATCGTCGGCGCTAGGTAAAACTTCCAAATATTCATATTTTTAAAGAAAGAAACACTTGTACTGTTTTACTTATCACTTATAATTTATTACTTTGTAATTAAACAATTACAATCAAATTTGTACACCGTGTGTAGTTTGATCTACATCTCAAGCCGCAATCAAAGAGGCGAGTACAGTTACTTTTTCTAAATGTCTATTGCATTAGGTATAAAATGATAAACAAATAAATATGCATTTCCAATTTTGTATTTACCCAACCCGGGGATCAATCCCTGGACCTCAAGAAGTCAAGTCCGGCGTCGGACCACTAGACCACAGAGGCTTCAACAAAATAAAATGATATTAAAGTCAAAAAGTATTTCTCAAGGTTTTTAAATGAATGCAGGGGTTCTAAGTGCCTTGAAGCGTTCTATTGGCTGGATTTTTATAATTTATTGAGCGAGAAGAATGTAGGCAAAGTGAAAATCCGATTGAATTCAGTCGTACCTGGCCGCAGTCGGCGGGTACATTCGACTTCCATCCTGAATGGAAATTGGATTTGCAATTCCGCACAGCTTATGCATTGTACGGCGTAGATACTTTTGATATCCAATTAAGATGCAATCAATACCGACTAACGGCCAATATTAATAATCAATCCTAATCCAAAACCTGCTGTCCAAGATTGATATTTTGATCCATTTTTGTGTTATCACTTGCCAATAACATATCTGTGAACAGGATTAATATGGCAATTAGGTATAGGATAGGCCGCCGGATACGCAGCTATCTAAGTAAGTAAGTAAGTATCTTCACGCCCATATCCCCGAAGAGGTAGGCAGAGGTACAAACCAAGGCACCCACGACTAGGCGAAGACACTAAGTCCCACAATGTGATAGGTGGCAAGCCTATCGCCAATCGGGCACATTTCCAATCCCGACCAACATTTTTTTACTAGAAAATTGGAAAAATCCAATTTTCTTTGTGTTGGCCGACCCGGGATTCGAACCCGGGGCCTCATGCAGTCAAGTCCAACACCCAGACCGCTAGACCACAGAGGCAGCTATCTAGATTGCTTGAAATCCATTATATTGAGATATATTATTAACAATGACCGCAAGCGCGCTTTGAAGTAATCATTTGACATGTTTTATGATTTATTAATTTGCTTCTTTTTTATTTCTTAAATTTCTACCTAAGCATACGTAAAATCGTTTAAAAACTTTTGCACCTTTGATAACATTCGTTCTGTCATCTGTGATAGAACATATAAATAATATAGTCGCCTCCGTGGTCTAGCGGTCCAAGTGTTGGACTTGACTGCATGAGGTCCTGAGTTCGAATCCCGGGTCGGGCAACAAAAAATTGAAAATGTGGTATTTCCTATTTTCTAATAAAAAAATTGTTCGGGATTGGATATGTGCCTAAGCAATAGGCTTGCCGCCTATCACATTGTGGGACTTAGTGTCTTCGGCTAGTCGTGGGTGCCCTGATTGTGCCTCTGCCTTCCACTTCGGGGATATGGGCGTAAAGATAATTTAATTACGACTTATCGCGCTTTGAAGTAATCATTTGACAAAGCTTTCAGAATGATTGAAATATGACTGAAATGTATGTAGAGGATGTTAAATTAGAAAGTAACCTTGACTGCAACTGACTGCGATATCGTCTGCTAATAAAACATAGCCAATTTCTCCGCAAAAACCCTTTGAGGTATCAGGTTAAAAGCTGTCATATCTATTGAGTTGGACTATCAAATTGGTAATTTGTTTGACAAAAAAAATTTGATCGAAATCAGACAGTAGGTACAGTTAACCTGCTCTTAATGTTTTTGAATGTTGTGTCGCCTCTGTGGTCTAGCGGTTCAGTTGTCGGAATTGACTGCATCAGGTCCCATGTCCGATTACCGGGGCTGAGCAACAAAAAAATTAGAAAATGTATATTTTAAATTTTCTTTCAAAAATAATGTTGCCCGGGATTGGATATGTGCCCGGTTGGCGATAGGCTTGCCACCTATCACATTATGGGACCTAGAGCTAGTCGTGGGTGCCCGGGTTGTGCCTCTGCCCACCACTTTGGAGATATGGGCGTGAAGACACTTTTTTTTAACTTTTTTTAATGTTCTTCGAATTTTTAGTAGCTTTTATTTAACTTGCAGTATATGTAAGTATGTTTTTATTCGGGTGTAATATTTAAACTCAATTTTGAGGTAGATATCTTCAACCGATTGAGCTGAAATTTTGTATACACGCTTAGGGGGGCTGACAAAATAAAATATTTTGCACCATTGATGGTACAACAACCATCTATAACGCATTTGAATTCAAGTATCTTCACACCAGTGAAGGGCAGAGGCCCTGGGTGCATGGCACTCACGACTAGCCGAAGGCACTAATTCCCACAATGTGAAAGGTGGCAAGCCTATCGCCTTTGGCGCATATCCAATCCCAAGCAACACTTTTTTTAGTATGTCACTAAAACCACAATACTAATAGGTAAACTTGAAATCTAGAACAAATTAATATACAATAATAAATTACATTACCAACAAAATAAAAAACCAATATGACAAAGTGTATTTTTTTTGTTATGTGCTGTTGTTAAGCAAAATAAAAACCTTTCTTTTTGCATCTTTCTCCATTCAAAATGTTTTTGCACTTGTCATTTCAATTCTTGAAGAAGGGCTTTTTAAACACCCTACTTATACCTTTAAATGCAGAGCAAGTGCTGTTATAGCGAGAAGTGTAATTAATAAGGCTAAATCAAAACAAACGCTTATTAAAATGAAATGTCGAAAGCATTATGAACTGAGTTGGCGAAGGTATTTCTGGAAGGCATATTTTCACTCCCTTGAAGGGCAATGCGGCTTTCTTCTTTCCCATTAATTTTCGTTTAGTAAACTTTTTAATTACGTCGCACGGTGGTTTAGGAATTCATACTATCCGGTAAAGTTTGAACGGGGAAGGCATTTAATGGTTGGGTTCTAGAAATGAGTGTATATATACCTGCTATCATATTCTAAATTAAGAGTATGTGGTCTGGTTGTAGTCTTGGCACTGGCTACAAAGGATTCCCGGCTTTGATTTCTGGTTCGAGCAATTTAAATTGTCTTTTCTTAATTTTTCAATAAAACTACATTGAATGTGGGGATTGGATAACTGCTAGGTTAGTGGTAGCTACCTCCTACTGTATGGGATTCAGAATCCTCAGCTAACCTATTTGTACCACTGACTACCTCTTCGGGGATAAGGGCGTGAAGATACTTACTTTTTCAAGTTTTTCTCTTCACAAAAACCTGCTCTTGGCAATGACTAACACAACAAAAAAACTAGCAAAATTGGGCAATCCATTCAGGCCCGATGCGATGACCAGGCGAATGGGGGAAAAACCAAAACCAAAAACCAAAAACAAAAACCAAAAACCAAAAAAAACCAGGGAAAACCCAATTTTCTTTCATCTTTTTATATATCATAAAAAATAATATTATATTTTTATGATATTGTTGGTCTATATATTTATAATTATAATAGTTACACAGTTAAGTCTGATTAATAATATTTCTCGCACAAATATTCTAAAAATAAGCTCTAGACATATTATTCAACAATTATATCACACTCCAGCGAATGAAACTCTCGATCATTAGGAATCTATTCGCATTTTATTTAGGCTAACACACTTTTCTTGATTTAATAATATACACTTATTTTCATTTTTCTCTTTCATCTCTTTCATTTACTTTTATTTTTCTTTATCCACGACTAGCCGAAGGTACTAATTACCACAATGTGATATGTGGCAAGTCTACCGCCAAACGAGCACATATTATCCAATCCCGAGCAACATTTTTTTATTAGAAAATTGGAAAAACCCAATTTTCTTTTTGTTGCCCAACCCGGGATTTGAACTCAGGACCTCATGCAGCCAAGTCCAACACCTGAACGCTAGAACACAGAGGCGATGAACTTGAAAAAGTGCGTCGAAAATAAGAAACAACGTTTTAATTTTTCCTATACAGATTTTTAGTAGCTATCAATTAAAAGCGGTGCAAAGTTTGCCAGGTCAGCTAGTTTTTATTATAAATGAAATCAGCTCATTTCAAGATTTAAATATGATATGTCGATCTAAGAAACAGGTTTCCCATCTTTCTCATAGATTTAGTTTCGGAACCTCTGGTAAATCAAGAAATAAAATTTAATATTATATACATTCTGGTATGGTTTTGGAAAGGAGACCACATACCGACAGACTCAGCTTACGACCCCTACTAGATGGACCGACGACCTGCGATCTTACACGGAGCCGCTCGATGTAGACTGCATCCGATTGGTCGCTTCGGAAGTTTACGAGGATGGCTTATGTTTAGCAGTGGACGTCCTGATATGACAATGATTATTATTTAAACTTGACTGCATGAGGTCCCGGGTTCGAATCCCGGGTCGGCCAACAAAAAGAAAATTGGATTTTTACAATTAATTTAAAAAAAAATGTTGGTCGGGATTGGAAATGTGCCCGGTTGGCGATAGGCTTGCCACCTATCACATTGTTGGACTTAGTGTCTTCGACTAGTCGTGGGTGCCTTGGTTGTACCTCTGCCTACCTCTTCGGGGATATGGGCGTGAAGATTATTATTATTTAAATGTCAACCAAATCAATGTACCTAGTGCATAATGTATACGTTTTAATTATACCCTGAATTCTTTTTCAAAAGAAATGTAAATCGTATATTTAATAATATAATTAATAAATTAAATAACATAGTCATAAAAAACTACGCCCGCCCCGGCTTCGCAAGGTTGTGAAATATACATTAAAAACCTTCCTCTTCAATCACTATCTGTTTATAAAAACTGCATCAAAATCAGTTGCGTAGTTTTAAAGATTTAAGCGTACAAAGGGACATAGGGACAGAGGAAACGACTTTGTTTTATACTATGTAAAGATGAACCTCAATGAGTTTTTACGAAACTATCCGTCCCTATATATTCTACTAAGGTAATAAATGGACAGAAAACTAACGATTTCCTGAACAATTCTTTTAATTCTGGTTTCACACTCATTGGGGCTTCTATGTGTTTTGATTTAATATGTGAAGACTCGATCGTCGTTGAATAATCTAATTACTTTAATTATTGGATAATTCAACTAAACAAAACTAAGTAACTTAGTCGCCGCTGTGGTCTAGCGGTCCGGCGTCGGACTTGACTTCTTGAGGTCCCAGATTCGATCCCCGGGTCAGGCAACAGAAAAATTATAAAATGTAAAAGTAAACTAAAGTGAAGTAAGTATATAAAACATATCCCCGAAGAGGTAGGCAGAGGTACAACTAAGGCACCCACGACTAGCCGAAGACACTAAGTCCCACAATGTGATAGGTGGCAAAGCCTATCGCCAACCGGGCACATTTCCAATACCGACCAACATTTTTTTTTATTAGAAAATTGGGAAAATCCGATTTTCTTTTTGTTGGCCGACCCGGGATTCGAACCCGGGACCTCATGCAGTCAAGTCCAATACCCGGACCGCTAGACCACAGAAGCGATTATAAAATGTATATTTTTTAATAATCACAGTTTTTAACTAATCTTCGGCGAGTCGTGGATGCCCTGGTTGTGTCTCTGGCTAGCGCTACGGGGATATGGGCGTGAAGGTACTTTAAACTAATGCACATAGTTTGATAACGTGATAGATTCTTGCAGTGGCTTGCCCGGATTAGTTCTCCGCTTTGCACACTGTAACTGCAGTATTTCTAGGTGACATAATTTTTTTAAACGGTATTTTTTTTCTTACACTTCAGCGAACAAGCATTAGCCTCTCCTGATGGTATAAGACAACCGTGACTTGAAACCATAGATGTTACAGGTGCGTCGCTGTACTGAGTCCGGGGTAGTAAGCTGTTCAAGTTTACCGGCTGCCCCACCCACGATGCCGGAACGTGACAAAGTCATTATGGCAATAGGAATAGGTAAGGCGGACAAGTCCCTACCCTGGCAAGTTGTCGTATTGACTTATATTTCCAGTCGTCTTGGTGGTATTGACTTATATTTAAACCTGTGCTCGCCTCTAGCAGAGAGGCAGATGGTCTACCTACTCAGCGGACCCACAAACCGGACTAAAGCGGAGACAACATGTCTTAGTTACATTATTACTATGCATATAAGAGATGCGAAATCAATGGAATGTGCGATATTCAACTAGGTATTAATTTTCCAAAATATTTTGTGAAATTGTTTTAGTTTTTTATTAAATAAGAACTTTTTTGCATCTTTTTTCTTGTTTTGCATCAAAAATTATTCGTCTAAAAATTAGGCGAATATTTTTTGTGTATGTTTCTTAAATTTTGGTAATCTATGAAAATGTGGATTAATATGTAAGTGCACACCTCTTCATCTTGTGATAACTATTATTTTTAACCGAATTCAAAAAAACGAGGAGGTTCTCAATTCGGTCGGTATATTTTTTTTATTTATGTACACTGATTTCTTCGTAGTTTCTGAACCGATTTACGTAATTATTTTTTTGTTTGATGTGGAATAGTTTCGAATTGGTCATATTAAAATTTAAGTAAGTAAGTAAGTAAGTATCTTCACGCCCATATCCCCGAAGAGGTAGGCAGAGGCACAACCAAGGCACCCACGACCAGCCGAAGACACCAAGTCCCACAATGTGATAGGTGGCAAGCCTATCGCCAACCGGGCACATTTCCAATCCCGACCAACATTTTTTTTATTAGAAAATTGGAAAAATCCAATTTTCTTTTTGTTGGCCGACCCGGGATTCGAACCCGGGACCTCATGCAGTCAAGTCCAACAACTGAACCGCTAGACCACAGAGGCGACAGATATTAAAATTTGATTCAGATATGCCCGTTAGTTTTCATTTTACGAGCATTTTTTACCTATTTTCACCTATACTGATATTGTATATTAATAATTTCGTCAATTTCATCAAGGGGATACTCGATTAAAATCTTACCGAATAATACAAAAACATACAAAAATAATGATTTCGAGTTGACAACATGTATCCGCAAAATTCAGATTGTCGAGTATTTTGTTAAATTCTAAATGTGTTGATAGACGAGTCACAGTCGCCATCTTGGATAGTTAATAAACGTTCCGTTTTATACCAGCTCTTAGATACGATTCGCCTTTAAAAGTACTGTGACTGTATAAAATGAACTGCTTGCCGGAATTATTGAGCGAATGTTATCAAAATCACAAAATGTATAATAGTACTAAAATTCAAAACAAATTATCTATTTTCCTTCATATATTTGATATTTTCCATCGTCGGCGCTTGGTAAAACTTCCAAATATGCATATTTTTGAATAGCGAAACACTTGTACTGTTTAACGTATCACTTATAATTTATTGTTTTGTAAATAGCCTACCGGTTTCATTTATACAGCATCATCAGGCCTAAAACTTAAACTACTAATAGTAGTAATAGCGTCATAAACACATTAACGCTGTCTGCGGATACTTTGAATTTACTCAATTATCTCAAAATTTACTAAATATAACGTACAATATTTATTAAAAAAATGTGTAAATCCCATTTATCTCGCTATACTTCAAAATAAAAAAAAATAACTAGTATTTTGCGTAAACAATGTTATACTTACATAAATAAAGAAAAACGTAAAATAATGGAAAAACTAGCAATGAATATGTTTATCAAGAAAATGTAAAAAGAAAGGCAAAGTTATTGCTTTTAACAGTTACGTGAAAATTCAGTAATCTGTAAAACCACACATGACATTTATAACGGTCCTGCAAAGGTTTTTCGTATTTCGGATTAAGTTATCCAAGTCACAACATACCGCAGCAAGGTATATTGTCCCAGGTCCGGCTAAGACGCAAAAAATTGCTTGGACAGAAATTCCTTAAAGCCCTTCTGTGGAGCAGGTCTCATGTGTGCGCTATGGGGTTTAGGTCAGGTGAATAAGCGGGCTAGCCAAAGACCTCTACTCATGTTCATCTAGTCACCACTGTCTCTGTGTACGGCCGGGCGTTATCGTGTATGAGTGTGAATGAACTTGTTCATAAGTCTTTATAATATGTGGCTGAATATATGACCGCATGAATAACATAACACAACACAAAAAAAAACAACTGCAAAATAATTCGATTTGACAGAAAATTAGTTCTAAAAATCTAATAAATGAAGAACCGCTCGACCGATTTTATGCAAACTTTACTTATACCATCTACTAAATAGTCCAAACAAAGCCTTAATATTTGTGTTGGATAGGTGAGTTTATTCAATGAGTTATAAAATTATAACGAAAATTGGCATTGATTCTCAATTCGGCCGCCATATTTTTTTAATGTATGTAAACCAATTTCTCTGTGGTTTCTGAACCGATTTACGTAATTCTTTTTTTGTTTCATGCGGAATAATTTCGAATTAGTCTTATAAAAATTTGATCCAGGTAGGCTTATTAGTTTTTATTTTATGAGCATTTTTGTCTACTTACACCTATTCCGATGTTTATTTTTATGAAATTAAATCATAACAGCAATAAACAAAAAAGTAAAAAAAAAGTATCTTCACGCCCATATCCCCGAAGAGGTAGGCAGAGGTACAACCAAGGCACCCATGACTAGCCGAAGATACTAAGTCCCACAATGTGATAGGTGGCAAGCCTATCGCCAACCGGGCACAATTCCAATCCCGACCAACATTTTTTCATTAGAAAATTAGAAAAATCCAATTTTCTTTTTTGTTGGCCGACCCGGGATTCGAACCCGGGACCTGATGCAGTCAAGTCCAACACCCGGACCGCTAGACCACAGAGGCGAACAAAAAAGTATTCATAAAGATAACGTTACTAAAAACCGACTTAAAACTAAAAAGTAAAAAAATAATAAAGATTTAATATTAATTATATACTACCTATTATTTATATGTGCTATTTACCAAATCTTAATCTAAAAATTAATAATAAAATAAGCACCTATGTATTATATAGGCTTGGCACCGATTTCAAACCTATTAGTAAATAGCACATAATATAAATAATAGGTAGTAAATAATTAATATTAAATCGCCTCTGTGGCCTAGCGGTTCAGGTGTTGAACTTGACTGCATGAGGTCCAGGGTTCGAATCCTGGGTCGGGCAACAAAAAAAAATTTGGTTTTTCCAATTTTCTAAATAAAAAAATGTTGCTTGGGATTTGATATGTGCCCGGTTGGCGATAGGCTTGCCACCTATTGTGGGACTTAGTCTCTTCGGCTAGTCGTGGGTGCCCTGGTTGTGCCTCTGCCTACCTCTTCGGGGATATGGGCGTGAATATACTTTTTAATATTAAACCTATATTATTTCTTACTTTTTAGTTTTGAAGTCGGGTTTTAGTAACGTAGTTATCTTTATCTAATAGTTTGTCATCTCTCTAATTCGAACATATCGAGTTTTTTTACTTACATATCGTATTTTTATTTTTTTTAAGTTCTGTTTTTATTTATAAGTTGTAACTAAAGTCAATTAAATTAAAGTCCTAAAACATTAATACTACTATTTATAAACACCTCTGTGGTCTAGTGGTCAAAGTGTTGGACCTGACTTCCCGGGTCGGGCAACAAAAAGAAAATATGGATTTTCCTATTTTAAAATTAAAAAAATGTTGCTCGAGTTTGGATTTGTGTCCGGTTGTCGATAGCTTGTCACCTATTACACTGTGGAACTTGGAGTCTTCATCTAGTCGTGAGTGACCTGATTACACCTCTACCTACCACTACGAGGATATGAGCGTGAAGTACTACTGTTACTATTTAAAATGTTACCTTGCATCGATGAATTTTAATATTTAAAAAAAGTCGGTTGAAAATAAATAAACTTATACATACTGTTCCCCCTCAAATAATAAAACAAACGTACTCAAATATATGAGTTTTATTTTAAAATACCTAACATATCATACGCATATAAGAAAGTTTGTGAAATAACCAAAGCATTTAGCAGCACCTGGAACTTCCTTGTTACACACTGCCAGATGCGAAAACAGGTAAACTTTTACAACTCGGGTAACTAGGTTTGAGCATCTCGTTAAAGTCTTTAACTAGGGTTTGTATTTCATTCAGGTCTAGATTGGGACTTAAAATGAGTCCATATTTCTGCCCGATATGTTTTATCTACATAATAAGTGTTATTTATGTTTTTTCGCCTCTATGGTCTAGCGGTCCGGCATCGGACTTGACTTCTTGAGGTCCCATGTCCGATTAACGGGGCTGAGCAACAAAAAAAATTAAAAAATGTATATTTTAAATTTTCTTTTAAAAATAATGTTGCCCGGGATTGGATGTGTGCCGGTTGACGATAGGCTTGCCACCTATCACATTGTAGGACTAGTTTCTTCGGCTAATCGTGGGTGCCATGATTGTGCCTCTGCCTAACTCTTTGGGGATACGGGCATGAAGATACTCTGAAGATGTTTTTACATTAGGTATATGTGGAACAAGCGTACGGATTTTCTGGTTAATGAATGTAATGTATTTTGGTGTTAATATGGCTGGAATTGGTGTTAATCCCATAGGGCGGGTTTTTTTTTATTTTAGATTGGCGTCGATGACCTATTTAGTTACAACGACTGGGATCCTTACTCGGTGTTCACAAATGTTAGTAACATATTAGATAAATTAAGTAAGTGTAAACAAGTGTTTTTACTTAAAATTATGCATAATCAGTACTTAAATGTAGCACTTCTAAATCATAAACTGAAGTTAATTGCTAATCAATATAATAATTGTACCTTTTTAGACATAGATAATTGT
>NJDC01017604.1:0-19339 GCA_002245475.1 Calephelis virginiensis
TTTTATTTTAGCACTTGCCCTGTGCTTGGGATAGATTTCTATAAATTTTAAAGAAAATAAATCAATTGGTTAGAGCATTCGTCGGCTTGAGACGAAAGGTTACAGGTTCAAATCCTGTATGGGGCGAAATTTTTTCTTTCTTAAAAATTTATAGAAATCTATCCCAAGCACAGGGCAAGTGCTAAAATAAAAATACGTTGATCTTCTTCTATATAAGTTATCACTAGAATCATTTTGACAGTTTCACTGGTTACATTTTCAGTCGAGTTTTTTTGTTTATAAGAATTGATCTAATTGATTTTTTTTTGTAAATGAGATGAAAATCGAAATTTGTAATTGTTTTGATGTTTTTTTATGTGGAAGGCAAACAAGCAGACGGATTTCCTGATGTTAAGAAATTCACGCCGGCTAGAGACATCAAAGGTGGAAATGGTGCGTTGCCAAACTGAGACCGGGATTTAAGCCTCTAACAAAAGTAGGTTTACCGGCTACCTTACCCTCCAAAACGGAACACATCAAGACTTTATGGCGGCAAGAATAGGTAAGGCGGTGGTACCAATCCGGGTGAGTCGCTGAAAAAAACTCTACCACCTATTCAGATGTCACGCTGTTAGTGACGGTAAGCATATGCTCGCCTCTTACGAGCTGCCTGGCAGGAAGTTAGACGATCTATTCTGCAAAGGAGCCCGGACCAACACGGGATTTTAAAAGTGTCCCAGTAACATTTTTGTTATGTATTCAATGTAATATAGCTACTTTACAATTTAATATTACTAATATTCTATTATTAATTGGAACAAGTCTCACTTGGAACACGCCTATTCAATCTACACGCCTGTTAAAAGTTAAGAATTAACAGAAATAACTCATACATTCGTATTTATATGAATAAATATTCACATTTTTTTAATAAAATCGAATGGAATAACTGATATCGGTTCAACTACGACAGAATCTTAGACTTGTTTTATAAGTCAATATTGAATTTTTTGACGAAAAGACTATTCAAAAACTGTGCAAAAATAATTGCTTAGATGTTTAAATTATTAACTATTACTGCTTTTCCCCAAACATCTTTAAAAGTTCTTAATTTGTTTAGTAAATAGATTCTCAGTGTATTTTCACAACTACTTTTGATAAAGTAACAATAAAAAGTATGTTAAAAGAGTGATTTGAGCCATTTCAAGCCGTTAATGTATTTTGTAATGTACGAAATATAGAAAGATAGTAGCCTAGTTCAAACTTCACAAAAGACACTACAGTTTTTTTTAAGTAAAGACTTCTTTAGCGGCGTTGAGCACTTTTTTTGGAATCGCTAAAAACATCTGAACTCGCGTCAAGACACGTGACCTGATAACAAATTCGTAAGACGGCGCAGGGCGCTTGCGCGAATAAGGTGGCGCAGGGCACTTCCGCGAATGTTCGTGTTGTCATGTTTGTGTACGATAGCGCAATAAATGAATATTGTATTCTACCACATAAGTGATAGTAGTTTCATACTGATAATTACAGCAACTTGTCCAAAATTATTCCCTTACCATTCCGAAATGTCAAAAATGCACAACGTTAATATTCAAGTTTTCACTTCTGCCGGAGTGCAACCCGCTT
This sequence comes from Calephelis virginiensis, assembly GCA_002245475.1. NCBI lineage: Eukaryota > Metazoa > Arthropoda > Insecta > Lepidoptera > Riodinidae > Calephelis > Calephelis virginiensis. The sequence continues at coordinate 1,609 of NJDC01017604.1, forward strand.
TTTTTTGCTATAATTGTTAATTGCTCCGTATGCATTATTTATACTATCCTGGTAACATACAAACATATCAAATATACTAATGCTTCTAGTCAAAACGTTTTTAACTACTTTTATACTAATATTGCTAAAAAAATTACAATACTACGATCCAGCAAACTATATGAACTAGCAATCAATGCTCGAATCGAAGAAGTTTCTTAGCACTGTTGTTTTTCTTAGTGCAAATGGTGGTGATCTTTTTAATTATGATATTTTGGATGCTAGTCAGGTGTGTTGGTTTTCCGAATTTCGTTTTTTTCTTTCTGTGTCGTGAGACTCGTGTGTCGTCGTTTGTACGGTACGGTCGAATTCCTGAGGATGCCTCGGTGTATAGGCGAAACGTACGTCGAGTGCGATTTGGTGTTCTCTGTGGTGAGTGCTTCGACAAAATTGGCCAAGGACGTGACAAGTGGTTTTGTTTCCCGTGTTCGGACTCTATTTGTGGTCTGGTCGCGGAGGTGGGAGGTGGGAACTTTAGGTAGGGTTGTCACATGTAAAGAACGTGACAATTTATATTGTTTCCCGAGCTCTTCCTATATTCGTGTTCTGGTAGCGGAGGTGGGTAGTGGGAACGTCAGTTAGGCTTGTTACATTCTGTGTCGTTTGGAGAATTATTTGCCACAAAAGTTACACTGCTTAGGCGGAATTAGCAAAATAAAGGCTTATTTTACATCTGTATGGAATAATCTTGTTGCTTCGACTATCCGCTAGAGGTGCTGACAATAACTTCATACATCAAGGTCGTTAAACGTAAATGCGATAGTAAAGTAAATCATTTCAAAAACTCACACTAGGCACACAGGTCGCATATTCTGACGTTTAATATTTTCCAAATCACAAAAAGGGCACAAAACCACTAAGAGTTATCACCTAAAAAAATCTCAAAAAAACCTACATACTATAATGTAGCCAAAAACCTTCTCGATCAACTTAGCATTCAATGAAAAAAAAATCGCATTTTAATCGGTCCATCCGTTCAAAAAGCTATGATACCGACTGACACACATACATACGTCAAACTTATACATTTTTTTCTAGCGAGGGCTTAAAAATAAAATAAAAAAGGAACGTTGCAAAGCAGATTGCGGATCCAAAAAGTAACAACATTTTATAAGTGTGCTCACATTGAAGCAAATTTATAGAAAGAACAAACCAGTGCACTTAGAATGCAATAACAGGGAACTTTCCATCACATTGTGGGATCCATCGATATAATGTATTATCTAGGTTTACAAGAGACCATTACGATTCGAATCGCTTCGTGGATAACCCAGATATTTCATACTCTATTCGAAATGCATTCTTCATATATCATCATTACGCTTTTTGTTTTCTATGTTTTTATACCCGGCGGAAAATGAGGTGTGTTATAACTTTGACGTATTAGAAAACAAACTACATGTACATTGAAAATCTTTAATGTATACATATAACCTATGTTTTTCATTCAATGTATGAATCCATTTGTTAGTTAAATAATGAAAATTGGTTCAACTTTGACGGGAATTTTTTTGTAGTGAACTTTCACATTTTCAGATTGTATTAAAAATAATGTGTAATAGGTATAAATTAAAAAAAAAAACAAATGTAAATTTAGTAACCCTACACTTATCAAACCAAAACTTAGAAAACAAAAAAGTGCTGATAAAAAATCAAGAAAATAGGCCTCTCAGACACTCGCGTTTCACGACTGTTAAATAAGTTCCCCGAGGTAGTCCAGGTTTCCTATGTAGAATAGACTATCAGCCTACCTGCCAGGTAACTGGCAAGAGGCGAACAAAGGTTTAATATATTATTACTAACAATACCACCCATGGTACAATGCCATGCTGCATCTCATTAGGATGGGGATCCACCGCCTTACTTATTTCTGCCACTATAATGGCAGTGTCACGCTCCGGTAGGGTAGCCTGGAAGCTTGTACAACTTTCGTTAAAAGACGGCTATGTATGTACCAACAACATATTCCTACATATATACGGCTTAATCAAATGAATAAATAAAAAAACAATGAGTTGAAATTTAATAAACTAAATACTAAATAGGTGCATTCAATTTTAGCATCTATGATGTGCATAGGCCACCTTGCCTTCAGGAGAGTGGTGTGCTTCCTCGCTGGCTTATCTCAAGTATCTATAAAAATAAAAGATTTTATAATGTTTGACTAAATTGTTTTTATTTTTAGTCATAAGTCTTATAATACCTTTTTATGTTTTATATAAGAAGAGGCAAATGAGCAAGTGGGTGACCTGATAGAAAGTAATTACCGACGCTCACGGACATCCGCAATACCAGGAGTATCTCAGATGCGGTTCTGATGTTTAAGAAATGAGTACCCCTTTTTTCTTGAAGGCTTCCAAGACATATTTGTTTGGAAATACCGCCCTCGGTAACTGATTCCACAAAGGTGTTGTGCGGGGTAAGAAATGTCTTCGGAATCACACAGTTGTAGATCACCACGCATCAAGATGATGTTCATGATTCCTCAAGCTCTTACGCAATGTTCAAAGGTGACCTGAACTTAGCGGCAGGAATCAAACCAAACAAATCCTTGCAGAATTCCCCATGATAGATAACCTTTTAGTAATACCAACAAATATGAGGAATTAGCAACCGTTGATTGATGTTTCTGTGTGCTTTATAAATAAGATCCTTCTTCCTGTTTATATCTCGATAGTGACATAAATCTACTTTAGTTTGATTGATAAGATTAGATACTCAAAGGCATAATGCGTGATCGCAAGGAACAATTTCGCTAGTTATCTATGTATTAATACGTGATGCCAAAACTTTAGACCCCTTTTTACGAAAATTGCGCGGACGCAGGAGCATAAAATTTGGCACACTTATTGTTTGTGTGTAGGAGAAGTGCAGAACGCTAATATTTTTCAATAATAATGCTTAAATTATTTAAAAGTACTACACGGGGTTCAGATATTTCGTTTGCCTTCTGTATCTATCCCTACACCTCGTGGATGATAGGTAAATAGGTACTTGTATTTCCGGCAAACCATCGAACAAAGCGTACGTAAGCATGTAAAAGTAGAAAATAAAATACCTAGAGACAAATACAGATTTATTAACCACTTCCGTTTTTACGTACAAAAACGAAGAATTATAGATTTGTTTTTTCTTTTGTGTATGAAATTTATTTGTGAAAGGAGTTTTTATTTATGGACATTATCTTGCTCATTTTCTGGATTCTACACAAACATTATAAATTTGAAAATCTGCCTCTCTATTTATCGGCTAAAGTGATGGACCTATTTGATTTAACTCTATATGAATATAGTTAAACCCGATTCGAAACATAAGCTACTTTTTCAAGAATCAATCCTAAAAATACTATAATAGGGTATGAGAGTTTATTAAAAATCTGGCCCTTCCTTTAGAACTTGTAATGCCACAGATGCACTCAAACTTGAGAGGTCCTATAAGTTTTTCCGTTAGGGGTTAAAAAAGTAATTAAATGAGTGGTCTATCAAGGCATAGCTCAAACTACCGCATTTAATTATCTTAAGCAGTCGTAAAAACGAAGTTTAAAATTTACACTTTTTCCGTGTTGGTCTGCGTCCGTTGAGAAGAATAGACTATCTGACTCTCTGTTTTTTTGCAAAAACTTGCTCGACTGCCTTACTTATTGCTGTTGCCACAATAATGAATTTCTCGTGTTGCGGTTCGGATGCCATGGTAGCCAAGAGACTTCCAGAATCAGGACAGTGACACAACTGGAATATTTATAGTCTATATAGGCCACGGTTACCTCTTACTATCACAGAAGCCGTGTGCCTGTTCGCTAGTATTTCTAACAAAAGCATGATATCTATGGTTGGGAGAAGAATAGTTTTCTTTTTTTCCATTAAGTCGACAGGTACCCGTAAAAGAGATAAATAGCTTTAATACGCGTCTAAATGTTTTATCTATTTTTCTGAGAAATCTCAAAATACGATGGCTGAAAAGTTGGTTCTGTCATCAAATACACTTGTAACCTTCGACATTTCTGCTCATTATGCAAGAGGGCGTTGTGTATGTGTGTGTGTATGTGTGTGTGTGTGTGTTTGTGTTTGTGTGTGTGTGTGTGTGTGTGTGTGTGTGTGTGTGTGTTTGTCTGCCAGTCTGTGGCAATATACCGATTTGGATGCTGAATTTTTATCAAGTGGTTCTTACCAACAGTTTTGTTTTTAGATTATAATTTTAAGTATAATCTAAAAACAAAACTGTTAAAGTAGAATTTTCATCAAAATGATTTAAAAAATATTGAAATTTTTGTCTTTTAATGTATTTATTTTTTAAACACAATGAAGGGATTTTGTATCCTTAATATCTGTAAAAAGCATATTACATTCTCTTACAATATGAAAATCATCTGTTTATTTTCTACTACAAAAATAAAATAGGAAAACTACAATTCGAACAGCAAGCTATTTACGTTAAAAAAGAAACACTTTAAATCCTTAACCGGACCTATTAACCAGTGTTTCCCCCTGTCAAGAGGGTGACAGGAAAAATGTAGCATGGAGGGAACGAAAACCGATGTCTTTTTTCCACGAGATATATTGTTTACTTCTGTTTTACGAACATTTTTAGTTCGAACAAATCGTTTTACATATATCGTTCAAGCAAATGTTTGAAGAATATAAGTGCTTTTATGTATTATGCATGTTGCAGGATATTAGTGAAATGGATTACTTTTGATAGTTTCTTGAATAACTGTCGAGCTTTTTGTTAGTTCCCGGGTTCCTTTAAAAAGTACACACATAAAATATTAAAATCAGTTTATTTCTAAGTAGTACTGTGACTATTAATAAGTTATTCTGTTTTGTAACGATTTTAATATCATTACATTTCTTGCGTATGAGGTCATAACGTCTCAATCTCAGACAACACAGCGTTATTAGTTCTGGTATCTGCATGTATTTTGTGAGATCAACATTAAAAAATATCTTTACTTGATTGCTTTCGAAGTAGATAATAGTAGTCTTAAAAGTCTAAATATTTTGTCTCACATCACGTTTTAACCCCGCTCGATTGTGATAGCTACTTCACTTAGAAGTTACATGCGATTCAGAAAGAACAGCAAGGAATATTTTAAATTTTGCTACATTTTAGACTAGTTTCAATTACGTTAATGCTGCAATTTAAAAGTTTCAAATATTTAAAGAACATATATATCGACTCTTCTAAACAAAATTAGAGTTCTATAATGAAATCGTCTCGAACGTTTTTTGAGTTTGTCTAGACAGTTTTGTTTTAGTACCACAATGAATTTCCTCTTAACACTAAATTATTTTAAATAAAATAAATTCAGTCACTAGGTACTATTAAAAATATTAAACACTAAAAGTGACGAAATATTGGTGGTGATTTTGTTGCCCACTCTTCAAACTCATTTTTTGTTTCATTTGTAAAATATAGCATGCATCGAAAATAAGCTTAGTTTGTGAACAGCAGAATCACATTTTGTGATGCTTGAAAAAAATATTTTCCCTAAAATTAATCAAATCAAAACTGTTCTGAGACCGTAGGAGATCGTCCTTCACCGTTCTGATAACCAGTTGCGACATATTTTTTGTCGAATATAATTTATTAACAAATATGCCTATAATTGCTTGCCTATTTGAAAGTGATCATGGCTATTTTTAATTATATAACTTTGATCGTTTTTTTTCATCACTTTTATTATTTTGATAACCAAATGAATTTTACTTCACTGTTAGTTTTTAACACACAGAACATGCCTCAGTAGGCTTGCCTACTCATTTTCGTGTCTATCTACCAGGCAAACAGATGTGAACAGATAAGTCAATATAGGACTCCATCGTTCTTAAAATTTTAATAAATTATATCAAATTTTAGATTATTTTATAACAAAATCAGTCATATAGACTTGCCTGCAAAAAATCATATTTAAAGCATACATAATTTAATTAAAAATAGCCATGAGCACTTTCAGATAGGCAAGTAATTATAGGCATTTTTGTTTATAAATTATATTTGATAAAAAATATGTCTCATCTGGTTATCAGATCGGTGAAGGTCGGTCTCCCACCGGCTCTTAGACTATATGTGTCAGATACTATACCGAAAGTCGTATTTTGTATTTAAGCTACAACATACATATTTTTGAAATAGTCAACCCTTGGGCAAGTTACCGCAATAAAACGTGTACCCGGTGATAAGGGCTGCTGGCAATGTTATATTGATACTTTGGACTAAACGAACTTATTTTCGTAGCTGTAAAAATATATAGCCGTTTATGTTTCACTGCAAGGAATGTTGGATTTAGCTGGGAATAAGATTTCTTAGAAATATAATATCGGTTTATGTTGCCATAAGGTTTCTAAAATAGAGAATATTTATTTTGATTTCGACTAGTTTATGTTCAAGGTTTTTCCGTATTTTAAAGGTTTTAAATTTTGTTTGTTTGTTGTTGTGTAGCATCTTGTGTTCATGGTTGTAAGTGGCTGTTGCCTTAACTTTGTTTGATTCGAACTTGTTTACAGACTACTAGCGTTCGAAATTTAATCGCGATCAGCGGGGCTATTCAGTATCTTTTTGGTGATGATTACTGGGTGAAGTATACATCAAATAGCTGTCAAATGACGTGTTTTATATTTGATATATCCATCGTATTTTTGTCGGTCACAGGAGATAGCAAATATAAAACACGTCACTTGACAGATATTTTATGTACCCTAAATACAGAATAAGCCACTAAAAACCACAAAAAATACAGAATAAGCCCCCTGGGCCCTGGTAAATTAAAACTTGACGAATTTGTTTAAAAAAATATGCCTACTAGGGATGGAATTTCTAAATTTATATATGCGCCAAATCCGTTACGGGTAGGCATCGAGTTCTTCCACCTACTCCGTAAAATAATTTTTAAGAAATTGCTTATTTGTATGCCAATTTTCAACTCGATGATTTCTATTCTACTTGATACATGCGTTAATATGTCGGTCTCACATTTGCCTTTTATATTTAACTAGCATCCCGCACCAGCTTTGCACGGGTATAAAATATACATCTAAGCCTTGCTCTTTAATCACTGTATCTATTAAAAAAACTGCATCAAAATCCGTTGCGAAGTTTTAAAGATTTAAGCATACAAAGGGACAAAGGGACAAAGAAAGCGACTTTGTTTTATACAATGTAGTGATTCACAAAGAATAAATACCCGTAAATTATGCTCATATGCTTTATTATAAATGAGTAATATGCAATAAGCACCTTCCATAGTATTTAAATTAAAGAGATTTGACGGCGTTCTTACCAAACCGATTTCAAGTACCGAGCTATGTCTCGGATATTAATGATCCACCCTTCAATATCCTTTTTTTGTTGACTTACAACGAAAGGAGGAGATACAAAAGATTTGAGGATTGTTTTTTTAGCATGTAGCTGGAAACTTAAATCATTTCTTAGTTTACCAATTATCCTAATTTCTGCAACGGATCACGACAGTGAAAAAAGGGGGTACACAAATGTTCGAAGTATGTACGTGTTTTTTTAATGTTTTTTAATCGGTTTCCCAGTAGTTTTTGAACGGATTGTTTATTTGAAAATTACTTTTTGTTCGTTTGAGAGAACGTAATTCTAAGTTGGTCATTGCTACCAAGTCTGGATCTTATGAAAATTCCAGGAAAGTACTTAGTTTTTGTGTATCTAGAGGACTTACTCATAGAACTTGAAGTAATTTTTTTGCAGTTATACTGTGGTAAGTTTACTAAAATATCTACATATAATAAAAGGGAAAAATTGCGAGGAAACTAGGAAAAACAATATTTTGTTTTTTCACGCTAACTGAACGGGTGGAAAAAAAATTCGCCGAAGCTAGTCTTCATTAAATAATATATTTTGTTTTGTAAAGAAAAAAACTATCAAAAATCTTATTTATTTTCTTGCTGGTTGCTATTTTCAAAAATGTTAAAAGAATTTGGAAATTTTGTCTGTTACTAACAAATGTTGTTTTCTTATTACATATAACTACGCTGATTGTTAAAACTATTAAACTAAACTCAATTAAATGAAGTTAAATATACTTCTACAAATCGGAATCAACCACTGTGGAAAGCGAGTTTTATCAATTGGAAATTTATTCCGATTTTTGTTTTTAAAGTAACTGAACTGTTAAGTAATACGGTTGCTTGGGTTTACTTTAATTGCTGGAAATTAAAATTGAAAGAGTATAATTGGAATACCGTTTAAAAATATTTTTTAAACTGAAAAGTTTTACGTTTATTGAGTGTAATTTACCTATGATACGATAGACTATAGTTTAGATTTTCTTTCCAGCATTAGTTTTAGTTGTTTTCAATCCGTATTTCTGCACTTTTGCATGGTCTAAAGTATCTATAATACTCCATGGCCGGTATTTGAGACAATTAATTTGTACTGTCACATCCAACTAACGTTTCCTAAATTGATTTCTTTCTTCTCTTCCTTGTGACTTTAAATCGTCCCATTTTATTCTAGTTTTAGCCCCAAACAGAAAAAGTGAGTTGCCATAAGTTTGTATGTTTGTTTGTGTGTAGTTATCTGTCTGTGGAATTATAACTTCTAAATGGATGAACCGATTTTGATTTTTTTTATTTGAAAGCAGATGACTTGGTCGAAATTGTTCTGAGCTAAAATACAGACAAGTTTTATATGGAATGAATAAACATTATTATTTACATATATTTACTATACATAGTTAGACATAGTAGTACACCAAATAATATATTTCCATATAAATAAAATACTGACTCAAGACTATTGGGCATTGAATAATATGGTACATATTCTCATTTCAATTGCTTGATTTTTATTCCATTTTACTTAACAAAATTGAGCAACTAAGTAGATAAGTAAGTAAAAGATTAAGTGTTTTTTAAACGGAAAATTTTATTAGCTATCTATTGAATAAATAAAGAAAACAATGTCACAGAAAACGTTGAAACCAAAAGCCATAAAAATCACAATTTTTCAAGAGGAAATAGTTTTTATTATCTAAAAAGTTAAATCTACCGGACGCTGCCTAACATTTTTGAAATGAACTTACAGTCTAAAGTTAGTTACATTTTTCCAGTTCGAGGAAATCTATTTTCTTAATTCAATGATTTAATCACAAGTTTCGAATTAAACAGATCGAATTAAATAATTGTGTCTTTAAATATAAAACAAAGTCGGATTTGTTACAAAACTAATAACTGGAGAACTGCTGGACCGATTTCAAATAAATTCAGTCTCACAGATTTGTCTTAGCCATGACTAGCAGAATAACTAGTAAAAAAAAGATTTAATATACGTAGCACGGGGCACGTAACATGAAGTTCAACGGGACAGCTAATCTCTTAAAATGCAATGCTGTGTTTATTGCTCCTTTTTATTTTGTGTTTTTAATGGGTCATTAAAGTAAGTATCTTCACTCCCATATCCCTGAAGAGGTAGGCAGAGGTACAACCAAGGCACCCACGACTAGCCGAAGACACTAAGTCCCACAATGTGATAGGTGGCAAGCCTATCGCCAACCGGGCACATTTCCAATCCCGAACAACATTTTTTTTTTATTAGAAAATTGGAAAAATCCCATTTTCTTTTTTGTTGGCCGACCCGGGATTTGAACCCGGTACCTCATGCAGTCAAGTCCAACACCCGGACCGCTAGACCACAGAGGCGATTGGGTCATTATAATCAAACAAATTTAAAAATAAGTAAACATTCTCACTTTAGTTTTTCGTAGCTTCATGTTTAGCTTTGAGCATAGTTTTACGCGTAGCAACATGCGTAGCTGAGCACAGGCGTAGCATTATTTGTTTTTTAATACGTAGCCCACTTTACGTGTAGCTTCATACGTAGCGACGTTCGTTAATATAAAAAAGCGTTTCGGATTGCGTAAAGGGTAAAAGGGTAATGTTTTTGGTATTTGATTGAGTTTCCCCAAAACTTTTGCATCTTAATGCCCTAGTGTTTGATCTTATTAAGACAATATTAATTATACTATAATTTTCTATGTTCAACATTAACTTTGATTTATTTCGACCATGGCAAAAAAATGAGACTGTCGATGGACAGATTTGATTGTTTTTATTTGACAAGGTAGATCATAATTGCGGATGTACGATCAATTTTTTTTTTTCTAAAAAAGTATCTTCACGCCCATATCCCCGACGAGATAGGCAGAGGCACATCCAGGGAACCCACGACTAGCCGAAGACACTAAGTCCCACAATGTGATAGGTGGCAAGCCTATCGCGAACCGGGCACATATGCAATCCCGACCAACGTTGTTTTTATTGGAAAATTGGAAAAACCCAATTTTCTTTTTTGTTGCCCGACCCGGGATTCGAACCCGGGACCTCACGCACTCAAGTCCAAGAACTGAACCGCTAGACCACAGAGGCGATTTTTTTTTCTATTGAGCGATTATATATATAATTATAAAACATCTCCCTCTTTTTCAAATCGGTTAATATACTGATAAAAATAGAATAATGTCTGAAAAAACTGAATACTACATCACGGTTTTAGTAGTGTTGAATGTAAATAGGTACCTCGTAAATTAATCTTGAAAGAGGTCACATCAAAAAACTTTCCGATCAACGGCCAAAATTATGAGGGTCACGAAGAACAGTATTGGTATTGGATTTACTATCTAAGGGACGTGAATTTGAATGAAGGGTTTGAAGTGTGAGGATATTTCAAAGAGATCCTCTTTTATTGGTGATTTTTCGTAGATTGTACCTTTCACGACGGAAATTATTATAATTTATGTACTTTCTTATTGAAAAAGTGCTGAAACTTCATGTTTTATTGTCAAAAGAATTTCAGATAATGTTCCTACACGAAAGATCGTGTAATCAGTTTTGCTAAGGTGTGTGTTTTTGAAAGTAAAAAGGGTGTAATGTTTTTCGAATGAAAGTTTTTTCCTATTACTAAAACCACATATATGTCTAAAATAGACTACCGCTATAAGTTAGTCTTTATACATGCACTAGAAGTATTATCTAGAGAGCCTAATTAAGGCATTAGGTCGTTGTTCGTTTTTCATATGATTTATTGTTTTGAAGTTTTTCAGTTTTTTTTTCGGTTCCTATTTACCAAAAACATCTTTTCCTTTTCAGAAAAAATGTGACTTGAACTGTTGCTAGTTAATTTAAGTTTTATCGTGTACCAAACTTTAACTTTGTCACCGTGGAATTAAATAAAAAAGACATTTTTATTTTTTTCTTAAAACAACATTATGTTGCTCTCTATTACATCAGCTACCTCTACCAGTGATAGTTCCGTCAACACCAATCAAGTCGTTTTAGAGATAAGCCGGAGTAATACGACAGGCTGACACAAAAATATACAATCATGTGCATGTAGTAAGAAGCGGTTATCTTAATTTAATCCTATGATAATCGTTTCTTACTACATGCATATAAACAGACACCAATTTCATTTATTTGCATGTAACTAAAAAGTAAAGATAAAGCACATACAATATGTTATATTTAAAGACAACCTTAGCTTAAATGCACAATTGATGTTACAGGTGCATCGCTGTCGAATGACCGCTATATTAGGCCTATTATACTCTAAATCTACCTGCTACTCTACACTACTGCCAAAACGATATCAAGTAACTGATATTTTTTATGTTTAGAGATACTATGTGAAAGTTGATGGACTTATTTAGAGCCAGTAACTTAGTAGACCAAATGAAACAAAAAATACTAATTAGTCTATAGGGTAGATTGTATTGTATTATGACAAGGTACTAAAACCTTTTATATATTAATTAAATCACCCAATTTAAAGTTTGCTAAAAACATTGCAACTTCTATTACTCACAACAAATAATATGCTTGTAAACTTGATCTGGACAATTGATATATCGAGTGAGAGAAGTAATATGATTTGTTTTAAAATTCGGGGTTCCTAGTCAGAAACATGTCCTCTTTTGTGCTATATTACAATACACACGTTAAGACCAATTCAGAATTTAGAAAATAATTGCACACTGTGGACTAGCTGTATCAAAAAAATTTAAGTACTATTCGAAAACTTGTCTGATTCATTTTAAAATGTTAATAATTCGGCGTGGACTTTCGCTAATGAGATCCAGGATGTATATGTTTGTTCATTTTTCTAAAATAAACAATTTCATTCGGGATTAAATAAGTACCACCTATGTTTATGGGACTATGTAGTACCTTTGACTGCGTGCTTTACCTCTGCCTAACTTTTCAGGGAAGGGATTGTGAAAACATTTACCTGCTTATTTTTGTACAATTCAACCAACATGAATTTCAAATTAAAGAGCTTCAAGAGACTCTTCACTTCAAATAAAAAAACAATTCTGTAAAATTTAAATTAAAATTATTTTTTCCTTGTAACAAGTTTGATACAATTAGACATAGTTTATTCTCGTTAATTATAATAAATCGTCGATAAAACTATTAACAAACTTAATTCAACTCAAATATTCCATTAACAAGAAAATTTAATTATAAAATAGTTCGGGGATTTGTATTATTATAACGAACAATTTCCACTTAATTAAAACCTACATACAACCCGGGCACAATTACCATATACAATGAAACCGGAGAATCCCAAATTAAAATCTGAAATACGTATTAGCTTAGTGTGTAGGTGTAGTTAATGCTTATAGTTTAGTGCTTTTAGTTACACTATATACTGACGTCGTTCTAGGATCGAACACCTTTTTTATTTGGCCAAGCTATTACCAATATACCTGTATGTTTGTTTTTATTTCTCGTCTGTTAAAATCACATCTTTGTACTTGGAAGTGATAGTTTCAATGCAATTGGGTTCGGTTTTTTGTTGTTTTACTGTATATTATTATTTTGCTTTTAATGGTATGATTATCTATGATACGGTATTTTATTACATGAGGTATAAACACAATGCAAGAATAGTCTTTTATCAACCATCGTCACAACTCTCTGAATGGTTGTACAGGGATGACTGAAGTCATCTGTATTTCATTTTTGGTAAATCATGTTTTTGGAAATCATGTTTTGTTGGGAATGACATAGGTACTAAAGAAATATAAGTAACATTTTTTATCTTAACGATAACAATTAAAAAGTATGAACTGGTTATTTAAATAAAAAAAATCACAGTAAATCATATTATATTACAACTCAAAAACCAATAATCGAATTAAGATACAGTTTATTTGGGACTACCTCGGAATCATGATTTATCTTTTCGAAAAATATCATTAAAATCGGTTTGTAAATAACTGAATGTTACGAAATTTACCTTCGCTTTTTAATATAAATTTTAAATGACATGAATAAAACGACATTTTCTAAAAATGGAACTGCCCTTGAAAAGTAATATATAAAAGTAATATATGTCATATTATATATGGATTAGGTAAATGATGCATATACGTCAACGATTGAGGAACTATAATAAATTATAAACAGATTTTTTTTTCTTGCTTTAACACTTTTTTGTTGCCATGTTGAAGCTACATTTTAAGAAACACTATCGTTAAAACAATTATATTCTACAGTTGTTTACCCGATAACCTACTCTAGAAACCCAAGATTTAACTATACACACCAAATCAAGCAAATAAAAAATCTGACTTCCCCATACAGTACTTTGAAAGTGTTGTAGAAGGGTTCAATACTTCGTTTGGTTACTGTAGGTAAAATAGGCAAGGACTCCAAAATTTAGTAAATGTACCACTAGGTTGGGATCTCAAACGTTTTAAATTAGGTTAACATCTAGTATATACATGGTGTCATTTAAAGTAGAAGTCAAATTTTGAGAAACGATTCGAAATCGATAGCATTTTCAATCTATAAAGTATTTAAAAATTGTAAAAAAATGTTTATAATTTTATCAAACGCAAAATATAAGATGCTTGGTTCTAATGAAAAAAAAGCTTGAAACTGGTTCCCAACGTCCACAGTCACATTCCCAGGCTGGTGACGTCATGACTCGTACTAGGTACGACAGTACAAGTACAAGTAAAGAATTTTTGAGGACTGTTTAATATGAATATTTATAAAAGTAAATATTACAATTATTAGGAATCATACTTTAAATGCGCTACTATTTAAATCTAAACCCTAACATTAAAATGTGGCTGGTCCTTTCAAAGTAACCCTGTATACCAGGTAAATCAGAATCAGGAAAATTACAAATACAGTGAGTATTGACGGAATTGAACGTTATTTTTAATTCTGATAGTATAAAATATTAATTGGAAACCTCGTACTGGGTTAAGGTAACATTGTAAACTTCATTCATGACTTTGTAGCATTATTATTTGAAAGCTATGCTTAGTTCAAAGCTCACTCCGAAGCTTTCAAGGCACACGTGTGAGTAGTTAGGGCCTTGCTTCACGTCTTTAACATGCTCGTTTCGACGCTAATTAAAATGATGAGTTTAATTTAGTTTAAAATGACGCTTGTCAAAGGTGTCTCCGTTTCCTTTGCGCATCCCGCTCTCGGAGTATCAGTGGAACGTCTAAACATTCACAGTGTACACTGCTGACAACATTTTTCATGTCTATATTAAATAAATGAGTTCTTAATTAGTACTGATATCTTAATATATATAAAATTACGTGTCACGTTGTTTGTCCGCTATGGACTCCTAAACTATTTAACCGATTTTAATCAAATTTCCACATCGTGTGCAGTTTGATTCCACTCGAAAGATTGGATAGCTTACATCTCAATTTATGATAAAAAAAACTACCATCCGAGCGAAGCCGGAATAGGCAGCTAGTAATAATATATAGTAGCACATCTACTTTTTTACCTTCTTATTTAATAAAAAAAAAGTTTTGTTTACGATCCCAATAGACTAGCAGAAGATACTTCTTTTTTTTAAATATGCGTTGTAAAGTCGAAGTGGAGCATCTAAACGATTACTTAAAGTGTACACTGCTGACACCTTTCCCTATCAGTTTTTATATTTTTTAGTTTCAAAGTGTCAGTGACAAATCTCAATGTTCACTTAAGTCGTACAGGGGTGATAACTTTTTTAAAAAAAATCTATTTAATAAAATGTGTTTAATAGTTTCAGTATATCATTGGTTAGTCTAAACATTATTTTATTATGTATATAGCTGACAACAAAATAATGGAGTTTTTTTATTTAATCAATCGTGTTTTTTCAATTTTGAACCCACGTCTTTTTAGTGGAACTTACAAATGGAACTACTGGCAGTTACTTTTTTGTTTTCATTTAATCAAATACGTTCCATAATTTCGGTATGTCAGTGCTATGTGTATGTCTTAATGTTAATTTAGTATGTACACTGCTGACATCAAAGTAAATTAGTTTTTTTAATTTCAAAGTATCAGGGGCATATCTAAAATATGTTAACTTTCGGTCATAAGTTCTTTTTTGTGTTTTATTAGATAAAAATGTAAAATCTAAAATAACGTAACTAATTAATTAACGTTGTGTTAAAAAACCTATGTGAAATGTTAATTGCATTATCTAAAGAAACATTAATATTTATTAATATTTTCCAACGCATAACACTCTCCTGTGTTTTTTTTAGTCAGTACTATACAGTTTCTTGTACCAAAAGAGTACCTACAGAATACGTTTCATGTAGTAATGTTACAAAATGTTAAAAATATTAACAGCGTTAAAGTTGTTAATTGTGTCTACTTAGTCTGATAATAATATTCTACTTATATTAGTTTTCTCCGAAACAGTGAAAAGTATTAATATTGATATACATATATATGGTACTCGTAATATCAAAGCAAACATTACAAAATTATAATATCATTATGCTTATAGCAGTAAACAATGTATACAACCATCGCCGTACATTTTTATTTAGACAATAATTAAAGCTATTGTACACGGAAATTAAAATCTCTCCTTAATTTAGTGGGTTAACTCTAAAAAGCTGACTTAGTATTGTACTGGGTAAAAGTAAAAATAATAGTGAAATCATAATATGAAATGAAATGAAATTTATTTATTTTCGGAATATATGTGAAAGTTGTTACGAAGATATTCAAGCATACCAACATACTGTGGTGTGAAAATATTAAATTTAGTGTGTGTAAATTAAAGATTTTACCAATTAAATCAAAACACTTATTTATATTATAAATAAATATCTTATTTTTTTAAATGTTAAATATTTTTTAACATACGATTTTAAAGGTAGAATAATTAAAATCCATTACGCACGTATTTATAACATTAATTCACAATTATTATTTATAATAATTATCTGGCAGTTACTTCTTTACTGCAAAAGACAACAAACAAACACACGATTCGTCCAGAATATCTAGAGTACTACCACCATTTCCTTTCTTTCCAAGTCAGAAGAGAAAACGGCAAAACTAAACAATGTGTCAAATAATTATCACCATTTCCTACCCTAGTCAGTCAGAAGACAATGTGTTTGATAATATCAAAATTCATAATTTAATTCATAAATAATAATTCATTAATATCATAGTAGTAAGCAGTGTAAGCAAACTTCGCTTGACGTGTACGTCGCAAATGAACGCTCCCGCTCGCTCCCGTATTGCCTCCAGCCAGTACCACGCAGCCTCTTGTAGCAACTCGACCTGTAGTGCCTACTGCTGTAAAACGATATACGAACGAGTGGAGTGCAGTGATTGTTCATGAAAGTGCAATTGGTTGCATGCTACAAAACATATACCTACTTGATTCGTGTGTTAAAAATGTAAGTAATTTATGAACTTTTCATGAATTTTAATTATACTTAAGTGTTTATTCAAAGTTTAATCGTTAATTTTATTACGTTACGTGTCTGTTATCAAAAAATTATAGTTTTTAACTGCTAATTACTAATCTGCTACTTCATTCATTTTTCAAATTTTTAAACGCTGTAAGAAAAGCACAAACCAGTAACTGCATTTTTTTTTTTATAATATTGTTATTTGATTAATTTAAGTTCGTAAACGTGCATTTCTATTTATTTACAGTGAAGTGTTTCTGTGTACTGCGATCAATACTAATTGTAAATTTTTTAATCTGTGACATTTAAATAAAAAAACATTATATTAAAATTAGACAAAATAGTTACATTTCATAAATAAGTTCATATTTTTTTTATTAAATGCTGTCATCACGATAAAATTGAAAAAGTGTTTTTTTTTATTCGGTAAAATAAATATTGTTTTTATTTTCTGAATTACAAACAGAATTTTTTTGTTACAAAAAAATAAAAATATTGTATGCATGCATTTGTATTTGTTTTTAAAAATGGAAAAATTTTATATTACCCGAAGTAAAAAATTAAAATAATTTACTTTCGTTAGTTTGATTTTGATATCTTTTTTTGGCTCTTTGCACATATTATAAATGTGCTTGCTTTTTAAATCGATAAAATTGTATAATGAAAAAACATCTAAGTTTTTTGACTTTAATAATATATGAGTGCGGCAATAGAGTATTGTAACTAGTATTATTAATAAATTTAATAGAGCTGAAAATGTAAATACCTCACTAAAGATTAAAAAAACCTGAAGATTACAGTTATAACTCCAAGCCACAGGAAAACTACCTTGATTGTTATGGGGTTTTGAGTATTTGAATTGACAGTGTTTAACTTAAAACTATGAGTATGCGAATGTGGTAGCAGCGGAGGTATTTTGGTTAAAAAAATATAATAAATTTATTTAAATGTTTATGAGGCAATATTTTTTTAAAAGTTAAACGC
>NJDC01017604.1:19882-30446 GCA_002245475.1 Calephelis virginiensis
TGCACCCTGAAGAGGTAGAGGAACAACCAATGCACCCACGACTAGCCGAATTCACTAAGTCCCACAATGTGTGAAGCCTATCGCCAACAAGATATATATGCAATCCCGATTAACGTTATTTTTATTAAGAAATTGAAAATACACTATATTTATTTTTTTATTTTTATTTTGTACGATCGTTAGGGGATCGAACCCGGAATCTCAAGTCAAGTTTAACGCTGGACCGCTAGACCACTAAAGAGCTAGTCCAAATTTTATTTAATTAAAACCACATTATAATAGTCTCTATACTTCTTATTATCGGTGTTTGGTGGAATTTCATTCTTGTTACAATTTATTTACAAACATTTGTACTTTCCACAATATATCCCTTTTTTTTTATTTTAAAGTTTAGCCAACCTATTTCGCTTTATAAGCATCATCAGGGCTATATAACTACTGATGATGCTTGTATAGCGAAATTTGTATATTGTGGAAAGTACTGAAAATATTTCTAAATAAATTACATCATTATAAGGCTATTCCATAGTTTTGTAAACGGGTCTCCACGAAGGGTAGTGTTTATCAGAAACCTTACCATGAGGCTACGGTGCCATACTCAACAGCGTCTCCGTAAATTATTTGTATGAAAACTTTGGACAACGCCTGTACTGGTAACTAAGAGAACTAAATTTACAGACCATACGCGTTATGGATAGCGAGAGCAACTCATGGTGAAAGCTCAGTTCATATAGAGTTAAGGTAATATAATGGGTTTGGTAGAGCAGGACAGTAGATTCAAATTTCACGAAATATTTTGACTAGTACATGCTAGACGAAATGCCGATTTACAATAAAATGCTTCTTTTTGAGCTGTGGTAATACCATCTTTGTAAATTACGTTAGCTTACTCTTCATTCATCATTTAGTATCTGCATTTTAAAGTAAAAAAAGCGTCGATCTTTCTAAATTTTGATAACAAATGACGTGAATTGTAGAACACATGCTTAAGAGTTAAGCCTCACGCCCGTAACCCCTAATGGTTAGGAAGAGGTACAACATGGGATTTAATTGCCTCAAGATGACATGTGGGGGGGGGCATATAGTTAAACTGGGCGCATGTTTTATTTCCGGTAACGTTGCTTTTCTTTAGAATATCGAAAAAACATTTTTAGGGTTTTCCAACCAATTAATCGAACTCGGGATCTTATATGGTCAACACCAACACAGAGTCACTAGACCGCAGAAAGGGATAGCTGAAGTAAGAATTACATCTTCACTCCCATGTCCCGGAGGAGGTAGACAAAGGAACAACCAGGACACTTATGGTAGCCTAAATAGCCAAAGATATTAAGTCCCACAGTATGAGAGACGGCAGACACATCGCCAATTGGGCACATGTTGTTTTTTTGTCAGAAATTTCAGAAAATACGTAGTAGTAGTAGCAGCAGTAGTAGTATCTTCACGCTGATATCCCCAAAGGGGTAGGCAAATACACGACCAAGGCACTTACGACTAGCTGAATATGCGAGTATTAAGTCCCTCAATGTAATAGGCAGCAAGCACATTGCCAATCGGGCACATATTCAACCCCAGACAACGTTTTTTTTTTCAGAAAAATAAGAAAATATATTAAAGTATAAGAATTATTAAAAAAAGGTATGCATTTAGAAGTAACTATAGTAACCAGAACTAATTTTCCTTGACTAGTTACTCTATATAGAACAAAAATCAAAGAGTTAAGAGTAAGTTATTGCTTCTGTAGTCTAGCGGTTCAGCGTTAGACTTGACTTCTTAAGGTCGGAAAGCAAAAAAATTAGAAAATGTATATTTTCAATTTACATACATATCTTCACGCCAAGTCTCTTAAGGGATTGACACAGAGTATCGAGTGCCAAACCTCACGACCCTATCCATATTCACTACTCTTGTAACACAAACACGCCGGTTTCGGAGAATCTAAGACACCAGCTTCGGATAACACTTGAGCGATTTGTTAGTGGAATGTCAATCTAGGTTTATATGTGTTTTTTAACGTTGTTTTATTTATTTTTAAAAATATCGTTGCCCGGGATTGGATATATGCACGGTTGGCGATAGACTTGCCACCTTTCACATTGTGGGCTCAGTGTTTTGGCTAGTCATGGGTGTCCTTGTTTTAGCTCTTCCAACCATATCAGGGGTACAAGCGCCAAGATACATTCTTTTTTTTTCTTTGTAGAATAAAAATAGCACTTAACAATCTGCGTATTAGTATTTGTTCGCTTTGACTATGGAATAGATGGCCGAAAGATGCGATATCTGCCCTGGATTATAACTACCACTTTGGTTATATAAAATCCTGATGGCTATTACTGAAATGCTCTTTAAAAAGTAAATTTACTTATCTATTCTCGAATTACCCAATAAATTTAACAATGCACCCGAACACATAGCAATAAAAGTTCTTAAGTAGCCATTTTGTCTACATGAGGTGGTCATTGTCTCAAAAAAAAAAACGATTTAAACACAGTGACGAGCGGTATAGCGATCCAGAGGTTGGACTTGATTGCATGAGGTCTCGGGTTAGATCCACGGGTCGGGCAACAAAATATAATTTGGTATTATAATTTAAAAAAAACGTTGCTCGGGATTGGTAACGTGCCCGGTTGGCGACAGGCTTGCCACCTATCACATTGTGTGACTTAGTGTCTTAGGCTAATCGTGGGTGCCCTGGTTGTGCCTCTGAAAACCTGTTCTAGAAGATACGACAAACTATCTTTGAAATTTTATACATCACTTATTTTAAGAACGTTTAAACGATTACAAAAAATAGAAGTTCACAAATTCATTACGATTTTTATTTTGTTTTTTTATTGTATGGTTGTTACGCGATCACTAAACAGATAATGAACAGATTTTGATGGTTCTTTTATAGAACCAACTAGTCTTTCAGTTAGACGAAAGTTTATACGTTTTTTGTTTTTTATACGTTTATTCCGAAGTATAACTTAGAATCGTTTATTAGATCGTGCTATTTTTTGCATAGTAGAAACAGGCACACTAGCGAGTGGGCTGTCTGATGGAAAGTAGTCATGATAGCTTATAGATATTTGGAACAAAAAGAGTTAGCGGCAAATATGACGCTGAGCTTTAGAACTTATTAACCCTGTATTACCGCCTCGTTGGTCGAGTGACTAGGTACACGTTTAACTACATAGGTTGGCGAGGCTCGAGTTCGATTACCGACGATGTCAAGTATTTGTGTGATGAACATTTAGATGTCTGCATTTCCGGGTCCGTGTGTTATTAAATTTATTCTGGTATCTATTTAAGTATTTCCATATATTAGTATCGTTGACTAACACCCATAACACAAGCATACAATTTGCTTGTTTTGGGGTTAGATTCAATTTCTGTAACTTGTCCGGAGATATTTATTCATTTATCATTTTATTTTATTTAAAATCCCTGGGTAAAGTCGCGATGGAAAAATCGTATTAGGGAGGCTAATCCACAGTTTGTCTCTTCAAACAAATACGGCACCCAAGAAGAAATTGTACCCAAGCACCAAGGCGGTGTGAGTGAGTGACCTTCACATGGCCGCGTTACAAGAAGTAATAATGTTAATAGTGGAATCATATTGAATTGTTCGATAGTAGTTTTCCCCGTGTTGGTCCGGGCTCCTTTGCAGAATAGATTATCTACCTGCCTGTGAGGCAGCTCGTAAAAGGCGAGCATAGGCTCATCGTTACTAACACCGTAACGTCCTACTTCCTACTAGCGAAACACTTTCACCTAGTGTTCGCAGCGACTCACCCGGATTGGTATGTCCGCCTTACTTATTCCTGCTGTCATAACGTAAATGCTGGCCATTGACGTGTTCAGAGGGTAAGGTAGCCCGTAAACTTACTTTTGCTAGAGGCCTTACATCTCGGTCTCAGGTTGGCAACGCACCATGACCAATTTTGGTGTCTCTAGGCGCCGTGAAATTCTTACCATCAAAAAATCCGTCTGCTTGTTTGCCTTTCAATATCATAAAAAAGTCATAGTTTGAAGTTTGAATCATGACTAAGCTTTCAAAAAATATTTTAAACATAGTCACGCCGTGATTAACAAACCTATGTTCGCCTTTTAAAAGCAACTCAGTAGGAAACGACCTAGATTCTTGAAACTAGTCAGTAGGTAAACACGTTACTCAGGGGATTAATCTAATTAGTATTTACCCTGAAGTCTCACTCCATTGGACCGGGCCAAACTTCAGTTGACCAGTAATTGGCAAAACTATTAGAAAATTCGCTACCTATCCTGGTTTTAAGCTTTAGATAACGTTTTTAGTTTTAAGCTGACAAAACTATTGAAAGTATTTTCTAACTATGCAGTATTACAATAAATCCTACTCATATTATAAATACGAGTGTTTGTACGTTTGTTTCTTCTTCACGCAAAAACTACTGAACCAATTTTTATGAAACATGTCATACATATAGAGCGTAATTTGGATTAACGTATAGAATGGTTTTTATCTCAAAGAAATCCTGTGAGATCATGCGGGCAGCGCCAAGGACAATATGAAATAGTATTACTTTTTCAACCAACTTCTAAAACAGAAATTTCTTATTTCAATTATATGAATTTCTTGTATAAATAACTTCAGAACTTTGTACTAGATAAAGAAGCTTCGGTTTTTTTTATAGCTGGCGCTTTTCAGTTTGTTTAATTTAAATTTGGCTTTGAACTGACAAGTCGTTTTTGAGATATTCTTATAAATGTAAATAAGTGTTCCCAGAAAACAAATTATTACAAAAATTGAAGTTTAGCTGACTTCATTTTCAGTTTAAGTTTACAAACATTATCTGCAAATCCATGTTCTGGTACAAAATTGGTGGCAACAGTAGTCATACTTCGGAAGTACTATCTTTCGAATAAAATCTATACTTACATTAATACGTGAAGCAAAAACTTTAGACCCCTTTTTACGAAAACTGCGCTGACGGAGGAGTATGAAATTTGTCACACTTATAGTTTAGGTGTAGGAGGATGTTTTTTAATGTTAATGCTTATAAAGTAAGTACATCAATTCAAAAAATAAAACATTACACGTACCATGCATTTGACAAATATAAAATATCACAGATGGCGCACAAATTATAATAATACAGTTTGGAAACAAAGTAATTGGTCTTGAGAAATGAAGATGTCGTTCTTATCAACAAGATATTAAATTTTTTTATGGTCAAATCTAGACTAGTATGTATAAATGTATAGGGGTTGAACAATAATAAAAGAAAAAGATTCTCATAAGAAGACAATGAAAAAAAAGTAAGCAGAATATTATACAGAGCAAAAGTTTTAAGAAATTTTTAGTCCTATTCCAACATAACACAATACACACGTAAAATACGTTGTAATTTTCTTTCCCTCGCATACGTGAACTATAGAAGAGAATCCATAGAAAAATCTTATATGTTGATAAGCGTATTTTTATTATTTATATTAGACGATATTCGAGAAAAACCTTTTTTTTATTTTTTAGTAGACGTCAATTTTCCTACCTACACATTTTACTTGAAATTTCAGATTTGACCGAAATGACAGTGTTCCTCACCGTAGGGTATGGTATACGGTAGACTTATACAGTAGGCCTAACACCTCAACCATAGAACAGTAGAGTATCTACAATATCTCTAGTGTTTGTAGAGTGTGGTTGTCTCTTACCATCTGGAATTCCGATCACTTATTCGCCGTTTTTATCACAAAATACTTCTTTTTTTGTAATCGTCAAGCTGTGAATAGTTGTGTGTATGATTGAATATTGATTGATATATATATTTTTTGAGTTGTGAAATCATTGCTGATAGGATTTCTGATTATTAGCTGATTACATAAAGTAAGTAGTTGCATAGTGTTAGATTTTACTGAAAAAAAAGACAACATGAATAGAAATCTAAAAGTTAGTCTTAATCCATTTGTTTCACTTTTTATGTTGACTAGAAATCCTTTTTAAACTTTAGAGTAATGTCACCTTCACATATAAAATATGTTGGGTTTGTTACAGCATTTCCCAGTGTTAGTTAGTGTTAGAACTTCTACGCCGATTTTGAGGATATTTTTTTATAGATTCAGTTAATCCTGAATATCAGAATAACTCGTTAAATATTTTAAAAGTTAAGTTTGAAAAATGCACTTGAAAAGTCAGAGAGGTACAAAGTTTGCCGAAATAATTAAAAAAAATAATTAACAGCACGATATAAAACATTCGGATAAAAATATATCTATACTGTTAAGTAGTTTTGTACGGAATCTCTGCGTCGAACTGGTCTACTCAAAAGGTGTGCAATAACGTACTTGTATTAGTTAAAATTAACAAATGAATAGTCATGATTTATAAAAACGTAGGCGAAATAGAACTACGCATAGTAGTTACAAAAATCCAAGAAGTGGAATACTTAAGAAGATAAATTTAATGAATACCCAGAACAAGAATTAAAGTCATTTTGTTTATTACACAAGAGCCTTACTATGTTGAAAATCGAACTCAAGCCCAACGGCTGAGTTAGGTGTGTACGCCAACCTCTAGACAAAAGTTTTCAAACACCTAAAAGGCTCGAATTCGATTCCCCCCGGGAACATATTTTATTTATTATGTACATAACGATAGTTGTCTATTTTGAATCTGGGTGTTTACTTAATTTGTTTTGAATTTTAAATATATATTTCCATAAATAAGTAAACATAGTTAGTCGTATAAATTGCTAACTTTCAGGGTAGCAAAATTTAGTTAATTTATAAAGAGAGATGTAGATTTTAAACACGAAGAAATAAAGAAATTTTTACACATTTCAAAAACGACAATACATGAGTTCGCCAACATTCTGAAAAACTAAATCAGAAGCTTACATAAAATGTAAAAATCCTCTCCTTTTCGCTCCAAGCTCGGTTTTAACGATTACTGGCCACAATAAATTACTTCTGTGGCCTTTGTGAGGATATTACGAAGTGAATCCTTCGAAAACCTAGTAAGAAGCGACTTAGAATGAACAGAAATCTTTATTCTGATATATCGGACTCAAAGATTTTTTCTGTCAGGAATCGGAACGAATGCTTTTATAAAAAATATGTAACACTACTAGCTGTTCTAGTGAACTTCGTACCAGCCATCCAGTTTATACGGTAAAAAGTTAAAATGTCTTTTCGCCTTTAAATTATTTTGCCTTGTATTTTAAGTAATGGTTATTCCTCGTGTTGGTTCGGATCTGTGTAGAATAGACCATTACCAAAACCTTGGCACCCACAATAACATACTACTGTATATATTAAATTGTTTAAACAAGAATAAGAAAACATGTATATCACATAGACCAATCAAGAGGTTCTTGTTACGCTTTTATCAGATATCTAATAATTACCACCGGATCAAACCGCGGCCATTCCTGGTAGTTGCGTTATAGTAGAAGCAAAGTTTTAAATCTTGGCTTCAGATTAGCATATCATCATTTGACTTTTAATTCAATAGGAACTACACCTATACCAAACTATAAAAATGTAGCATCCACAACTTTAATCTTTTTTTCAACTGGCAACAGTAAGGTGCTGTGCATCAAATTGTTTAGATAGAGAGTCACTGCCTTATTTTCTGCTGTCATAATAACAGTATTGGTTGGTCGTATTCACAACAACAAGATCAGAGAGAAAGTGGGACTGAAAGAAAGCATTTATATTGAAATGAGAAAAGTTAAGCTCCATTGGTTCTGTATGCGCGAACATAATTTAAGCTCAGTGAAATTTCAAAAAACCAACTCCATTTTATTTCTATGTCGCCATTTAAAAACATTTATTTTAGTTAACTATTCCAAAACAGTTCCACATATATTTTATCAAAATCCCACTATGTCATTAAAGGCCTTTCTGAAAAAGAAACATAAAAATCGGTTCGCTATGAAATATTGAAAGGATATAAAAAATGCAGTCAAATCAATAATTTTATTTTTAAAGTCGGTTAAAATACACAATGGAAATACGCAAGTACTTATTGAGCTATCCAAGGAGAATTAGATTAACATTTCACGACTAAATCGGTTGGGTACCAGGTATTCGAAAGTCTCCGAAACCGCCGTGTATACATTGTACTGGCATGTTATGCAAATACGACAGCTTTGACACAGATTATACTGATACGCACTTATAACATCTAGGGTGTCTATAGGTCAAGATTGTCTCTAACCAATAGGAAAAATATGTCTTTTTTCGCTGTTTTTTAATAAAAAAAATTGCCGGTTGCACTCCGGGAGAGCCGGCAGAAGTGAAAATTTGAATATAAAAGTTGTGAATATTTGATATTTTGAAGCGGTTGGGGTATAATTTTGCACGAATTGCTTTAATTATCAGTGTAAAAGTAGTACCATTTATATGGTAGAATAAAATATTTATTTATTGCGCTATCGTACACAAACATGACAACACGAACATTCGCGCAAGCGCACTACACCGTCGTACGAGTTTTCGATCAGGTCACATTAGAAGTTTTTACCCATTCTAAAAAAAGCCCAAAAACCGCTAAAGAAGTTTTCACTTCAAATCAATTACTTTAAATACTATGTTAGTATTACAAGATGATTACGGGCCTTTGAAATAAAGTTCGCGGTTTGTTTCTTAGAGATACAAAGTGTTTTCATTTCTCTTCAAAATATCTTTGAATAGAAAGTTCTAGAACCACATTTGTCAGTATTCTTTTATTTAGTTTAAATGAGGCTTAGGTGGAATCTAAAGATTTTCTATAATACCCAAAAATAAATTGTTTTTGCTCTGAATAATGTTTTGGTATTTAGTTGAATATTAAAGGTTTTCTTTATTACCCAATAGTAAATGAATTATTTTTTCTTTGAATTATTAATATTTTTTTTATTTTATTATTAGAATAATTACAATTCATTGACTTTAACGATACCTAAGTATCTAATAAAACACAATATTGAGTTCGTTTAAGTATGAGCGAAAATGTCTTTAATATATATTTAAATCAATATCTTTTCACGCCTAGCCCCTTGCGGAGTAGGCAGAGACGATCGAGTGCCAAATAACACGGTCCTTACATATCTGTTTAGCCCCTTGCAAAGTAGGCAGAGCATGCATACCTGTTTAGCTTCCTCCAAAATTATAATTCTTTATGTAATTTATAATTATGCAATTTGCAACTTTTTATTTTTCTGCACAAAGACGCCGTTTTCGGAGACATCCTTGGATAAAACCCCAAGTATTAGATTGTACAATGACAACTTCAGTCTTTCTTGGTACCTACATCTATCCACATTCGCATTGTATACCAGTTTTGCTAACTTTTCATCTGTCATAGTTTTACATGATCGAACCAATAAACGGACACTATTCAACACCAGTCTTTCTCGGATCTCATTGTTGCGAATACGGTTAGCGAGCGTTACGCCATAGATTTTACGTA
The DNA here is from genome assembly GCA_002245475.1 of Calephelis virginiensis. Taxonomy (NCBI): domain Eukaryota; kingdom Metazoa; phylum Arthropoda; class Insecta; order Lepidoptera; family Riodinidae; genus Calephelis; species Calephelis virginiensis. The sequence goes on from NJDC01017604.1 coordinate 29,298, forward strand.
GCGCTTTCATTTTGACCATATTTATTTTGACATACCCAACTCTCGTAACCATGCAACAACGACCGCCTCGTTAGTCGAGTAGCTAGCGTACACGCCAAACTACGCCGACCAACCGCAAGGCTCAGGTTCGATTCCCGACGGAGGCAGGCATTTGTGTGTTGAACATTTAGATGTCTGCATTTCCGGGTCTGGGTGTTTATTAAATTTATTCTTGTATCTATTTAAGTATTTCTATGTATAAGAATCGTTAACTAACACCCATAACACAAGCATATAATTTGCTTAGTTTGGGGTTAGATTCAATTTTGTGTAATTTGTCCAAGGACATTTATTTATTTATGTTGGGATTAACACAGAATATTGGAAAGTGAGTCTCACATCCTGACTCAAATCCTCGCTTCAAAAGAAGTTTATCCAGTTCACTATTACCAACTCCATTCACACTATTGGCTGCAACCACTTTTTTTATCCATAGTGTATCTTCCATCCTTGCTAAATGGACTACCAAGTTACATAAAATCATTCACTTTTAAGAACACTACATTGTCAACTAAACGTCTTATATCAAACGAATATATTTAAGAACAGTTATCAACAATCGTCACTGTGGTCTAGTGGTACGGAGGCAACGTGAACGCCACCGAGGTGCAGGGTACTAGGTTCTATTATCCATTCCAGCAACCCAAAATGATAGCAGAATACCACACAGCAACTTGAATGGATAGAGATTTTTATTCCTGTTGCCGTATTGAAACAGGTATGTTTCGGTCCGGAAGACCTGGTAAGCTTGCTTGAAAGCCGAGGAAGCTAGCAGACTTGGTTGTTAAGTGTAACATCCTGAGCAGAGGATAGCGACGCCCCTACAATATCTATGGTGTCTTAAACACAATTGTATCTCTAATATTAGTAAAACTATGTGAATGTTTGCAGTCTTATCCCCTATAGAGTTAAGCTTCAATTTTAATTCTGCATTATCGTACCTAAAGAATATTAACAAGTTTTAACATTATAAGACTAAATTAATTCACATCGCCTCTGTGGCCTAGCGGTCCGGGTGTTGGACTTGACTACATGAGGTCCCGGGTCGGCCAACAAAAAAAAATTGGATTTTTCCAATTTTCTAATAAAAAAAAATGTTGGTCGAGATTG
>NJDC01017616.1:0-10253 GCA_002245475.1 Calephelis virginiensis
ACATGGCACATGTCGTTTCTTCTAACAGTCGTGCATCCTGAAACAAAAAAAAATATGAAATTTGTAAAGCTGTTTATCCAAGTCATGTCCTTCCTTACGTTAAAAATTTCAGACTCAGATGTAACAGTTTGGCTGAATTATTAATAAGCAAATACTGCGTTAAGAATCAAGTTTGGTTGATGTTGTAGTCAAAATCACTTACTTACTTATCTTCGTGCAAAGTCAGAGAGTAGGCAAAAGTGAATCGAGTGAAGAGTGAGTAGGCAGAGAGTTACAATATTTGCAGACCTGTTTAACCTTCTGCACATAAATTACTCTTTTAATACAAACATGCCGATAATTTGTCATAGGACCATGCATCACAGTGTAAAGACTATGATACCAGGTTGAACCTTTGAGAAATTTAATCCATGTTTATCCATAAGACGGTTAGTATTCAAAGGCGAAGTGTATTTCTTAGCATAACGAAATTCGTCTGCAAGTCTTTCAAACTTTTCTTTCAAGTAAACTGAAATGGAAATGATAAAGCCTGCGAAATTATTAGATTTGTATATAACTATTACATCCCTAAATATCAAAACTTTGTTGAGTACAAAATGACCTTCACTTACACAAAAAAGATGACCCCTTATTCTTAATGTTCAAAATCTGACTCGTTGGCTATTACAATCACGCAGTATCTGTACTATCTTGAAACATAAGATCATAAATTAATTGTAAACTACGAATAAAATAATATCTTCTTTCAAGCCTCCACAGGTAAGGCGTTCTACGCGCAAGTCCACGCGCGCGTTTTAATCTATGTTTCGTCCAGGTACCTCTTTTTACAAGCGTCGAAATATTGAGAGGGACCTTATTTCCTTGCTAGTTGACTTAAATAAAGCGAATATGTTGTAGTTTGCAAAATGTTGATGGAAACGTCTAAATAATGAAATACGATAAACGATAATGAAATTGAAAATTTAACGTTTATAATATAATTCCTTATAGCTACTCTTTTTTTAATTTCATTTATAGAAATATTAGTATCTATATTATAAAGCTACATTATACGTCCATTCACTATGGCCTCACGCGGAGTAGTGATTACAGTAATGCTAATGGCACCTAAGGTCTCAACTCGTGCAAAAACCGCGCAGCACTAGCGCGTAGAACTGACGAGTCGAGTGACGCATTCATTGTATCGCGAGTCAGGAAGCGCGCGAAATTATGTGAACATGTTTCATATACCTCAAGGATTATGAAAACCCACGCTTGTGTACACACGAGTGGACCTTGTCTCATCATTCTCAAACAAGACAGTTTCATTTTTCGTTAACAATACCAGCTTTGTATTACAAAAGTTATATCAACATTTTCACTGCATTTCTTCGAAATACAGCCCTATACATATTGTAAGACTTGTTAAACGTAAATACCGAAGCTGTTGAAGGGCAGTAATAAAGTTTAACCTGCAACAATAAACGCTGCCCATGGTATTAATAGGTAATCCGCGAAACTAGGCCAGTCAACGAAGGTCATCGATTCGAGACTCAATGGTGCAAATAAATTTATATCGAACCCTGGCTTAAAATATCAAAGTGGAAATAGATAGGCTTAAAATAACCTAAGAATTTTGCTCCGCAAACTAATAAAAAATCTATAAATCAAACTAGATGACCTGGAAAAATTTATACCATTTTTAATTGATGACATACAAACTGGGTCTATTCGTATTTCGATCTAGCTTAAAAATGAATGTCTAAGAAAATCTGAAAATAATATTTCCTCCTTGTTGGTCCGGGTTCCTTTGCAGACCAGACCATCTGCTTTTTTGCCAAGCACTTGGTAAAAGGCGAGCTTAGGCTTACCGTCACCAACACCGTGACGTCAATTAAAAATAAAGAAGCCCGTAAAATTACTTTTGCTCAAGGCCTAACATCCCGCCCTCAAGTAGGCAGCTCATTATTACAACCTTTGGTGTCTTTAAGCGGTGTGAATTTCTTACTATCAGGAAATCCATCTTCTTGTTTGCCTTCCAATATCATACTTTTTTAAAAGGTAGTTAGGTATTCTTTTTTTTTAATTTTTTACAGGCAACAACGTTTCCGCAACAAAACAACCCTCATGTCGATATATTTTATTATTAAATAAAGTGGAAGTAACTGGCATCGTCATGTTTTATATCTGGCAACTCTGGTAAATAACAGGAAACCCAATTTAGGCATATTTTTGCATCTCAAAAGTTTAAGTCAAGATATAGTTTTTAAATCATAATAGTAACATTTGATAAAAATATTATAAAATTTATTTAATCTTTTCAAAAAAAAAAATATTCACGTCCATATCCCCGAAGAGGTTGGCAGAGGCTCGACCAACTCACCCACGACTAGCCGAAGACACCAAGTCCCACAATATAAGTCCCACAAGCCAATCGCCAACCTGGCACATATCCAATCCCGAGCAACATTTTTTTATTAAAATTGGAAAAACCAAATTGTTTTTGTCTCCGACCCCGGAATCGAACCCGGGACCTCAAGCAGTCTAGTCCAACATCTGGACCGCTACACCACATCAAACTCGGTACGTTATTGGCCCAGTAGCATCAAACATACAAAAAAAATCTACTGTTGAATTGTTAATCTCCTCCTATAACAGTTAGTTAAAAATGACAAACGCGTTCCGTAATAAATAATAAAATTAACAATTTACAGTCTCTAAAGGTGTAAAGATTAACAGAATGGGTCGCAATCAACAGAAACATTACAGTTGCAAACACGGTATATTCTAATATACACGCTGCTCGAGTTCGCCGGCTACTCTTAGTTGAATAGTAATCAGGTCGGCTCCCTTGACCTGCGTATCTGATACCGTAGTTTATGCTATAGTAAAGGAGTCCAAGAGGGCGTTTGGGGAGTTACTAGGCGTGTTAATGTAGGAGATACCTTGTATCACGGTATTGTAATTTTAATACAAACGGACGAAAATGCGTTTACACGCGTCTCGAGTCTGAGCCTCTACCATGAGTTGGTATAGATTATGTTCGGTAAGTTACGTGTCAAAATCTATGACACTTTTAGTCTAAATACTTGTTTCTCTTAGTTACCAATAGAGGCGCTGCTCAAAGTTTTCATATAAATTTGTATCAACACTTTGAAATATAGAATATGAAAAAAAAGTACAGTAAACTTGACAACCCGTAAACCCATAATGAGGACTCTGGTATGTAATTGGTACTAACGTAGGTAGTGCAAATCATTTACGGTTGCACCGTACTGTGACAAAAATTCAATTTAATAGCGTTTAGTCATTATGTAAGCCTGCGATTTGTGAACTTCATTTCAGTTTGTAAGTCAAATTATTTACTTAAAATAAAGAACAAATATAGACAAAATGTGCTACTTTTGAGGTTCACCTGAGCTGATGTACATAAAAACCGTATTGCACTCCGGGGGTGCCGGCAGAAGTGAAAACTTGATAATTAACGTTGTAAATTTTTAATATTTTGGAATAGTTAGGAAATAATTATGCACGAATCGCTTTAATTACCAGTATGAAAATACTATCATCTATGTGGTAGAATACTATATTCATTTGTTGCGCTATCGTACACAAACATGATAACACGAACATTCGCGCAAACGCCTTGCGACGTCTTATTCGCGCAAGAGCCTTTTGCCGTCTTACGAATTTTCGTCTTATGAATCAGGTCACATGTCCTAACGCGAGTTTATAAGTTTTTGTCCATTCCAGAAAAAGTGCGCAACGCCGCTAAAGAAACTTTCACTTTAAAAAAGTATCTTAACGTCCGTATCTGAAAAATGTGGTAGGCAGAGGCACAACCAGCGCACCCACGTCTAGTCGAAGACACTAAGTCCTGCAATGTGATAGGTGGCAACCCTATCGCAAATATATATATATATATAATATCGCCTATAAACAAAAATATTGCGCGGGACATATCCAATGTGCCCGATATTGGATATGTCCCGCGCAATATTTTTGTTTTATTATAAAATTGGGAAAACCAAATATTCTTTTTGTTGCCCGACCCGAGACCTTATGCAGTCAAGTCCAACAACTGAACCGCTAGACTACAGAGGCGAGTAAGCCTTTATTATGACTTTGTATTTCGGTTTATTTTACATCTGATATATTGGATTGCCGCAAAGTAAAGCCTGATTCTATAAAAATTCACGTGAGCTGATAAGAATGGATTTTTATGAAAATTGGTGATCAAAAACGCAACATGCATTTTTACAGATTTATAGTAAAAATCTCATTCAAAAACTTTTATTTCTTTAAAAAAGTACAATATTTACTTTCACACAATTAAAACAAGCAGATGTAGTTTTAGCACTGAAGGCGCGCAGCCCTATCGCGTGTAGACGCACCGCTCGGCTGTAGGTTTATTTCCAAAACAGAGGCGAGTTATAATACTGGAATTTACATAACCTTGCCTGAATCGTCGTTATGTATTTTCATTCCAATAATATTATAAACGATATCAAAAGAACGAGGACAACCGACTTAGTCCAGAGAGTCAACAAGCTGAAGTACCTAGTAACGGACAGGCCACATTGTTCGTAGACTCAATAACCGCTAGGGAAGAAAAAGAAAAAGAAAAAATATTTATTTGCGGAATAAGAGTGTTACAAAGATGTTACAAAATTATTTAAGCGTTCCTACATATTCTACCAACTTGTGGTGTGCAAATATTTTAATATGTTTTTAATTATTTATTCACGATTTACTATTTACACACTGTTTTTTGTTTGTTTTGAGATTACATGATTATTTATTAATACACACAATTTTTAGAATTTAAATTAATCTATCCCTATCTACCATAAACTACCACCGTTTCCAAACCTAGCCAGACAGGAGAAGAAACGGCGAAACAAACTCCTGCGCACCCAACATTCTGCAATTAAATTAATCATATTAGAAATACTGTATTATTTATTATTATCTGCAAGAAAATCTTTGACATTATAATAATTTTTCTCTAAAAGTAAGTTGAATACCTTTTTTCGAAATCTGTTCAATGGAAGTGATTTAAGATTATCAGGAATTTGGTTGTATATACGAATGGACATGCAATACACGTTATTTTTGTAAATGTTGAGTTTTTCATTAGGCACATGTAGTTTCTCACTATTTCTAAAATGAGACAAACCTAGGACATCAGCATTTGTATGAAACAAATAATGATGTTTTTTTACAAATACACATACAGCCAAAATATATAAGCAAGGTAAAAGCAATATTTCAAGTGACTTAAAAAGTGGCTTGCATGTATGTAATTGATTGACACTACATATAGCACGTATACACTTCTTCTGAACTCTAAAGAGTCTAGTTAATTCTACAGAATTACATTACAGAAATACAGAAAGGTTCTCGAGTGGCAATCCCGCACCTGTTGGACGACCTCCCAGCAGGTGGACCCATGATCTCGGCAAAGTCGCGGGAGTCGCTGGATGCAAGCGGCTGGAGACCGTGACTTGTGGTGCTCTTTGTTGGAGGCCTATGTCCAGCGGTGGACGTCCGGCTGATGATGTTGATGACGAATATTATAAATGTGAAAATTTGTAAGCGAGATGTTCGTTTCTCTTTTACTTAAAAAATACTAAACGCATTTAGAGAACATTTCATAGTATTATAGTTCATACGTCAGAATAACACATGGACATTTTTTTTATGTATTATGTACTCTTTTGGGTTCTCTTTAGACACATTTCTCATCAGGTGAACCACTAAACTTTGTTATTTACTAGCTGTTTGCCTGTAATTTTGTCAACGTAGAATTTCATACTCACTTTAATTCCCTATCATAGTCTTTTGAGGTTTGATATTTTTGAAAAAAAAGCCTCTGTTTGAACTTGAATCATTAGATGTAGCTAAAGATTCGAGTTCAAACAGAGACTAAAATATTTTTACATAGTCTAAATAGTACGTATAGCCACCACACTCTGGCTTTTTGATTCTTTGTGGCATCCTGTATAAGTTTGTTTATATTTCAACTACTGTAATATCCTTGTATACTTGTATGTTGTATACTACCTTGTATACTAGCACTTATATAATGTTTTAAAGTTTTTGCATATCTTATTATTATTTGTGTGACACCTTCAAACTTCACTCTCTGTTGGCCTAAAGTTTGTCTGATGGAAAATGCCAATAGGCATTACATTTTTTTATGACCTAGAGACACCAAAGGTGAAAATGGTGCAATGCCAACCTTAGGCCAGGATGTTAGGCCTCGAGCAAAAGCAAATATACCAGCTACTATACCGTTTCCGAACCACAATGCGCATTAAGGCGCCAGGAATAGGTAAGACGGTGGTACCAAACCGGGCGTGTCACTGCGAGATTCTACCACCTAGTTAGATGTCACGGTGTTAGTGACGGTAAGCCTATGCTTGCCTTTTACTAGCTGCCAGGCACAGGAAGTCAGCTGGTCTATTCTGCAAAGGAGCCCGGACCAACAACAGTAATCCATGCTCCGTTTGTACAAACTAATTTTGCTTGGTGTGCAATAAAAATAAATATATACGAATACGACAAAGGCTTCGAAATTGATATGTATAATGTGTATTTTTACACTGATACGTAGTATATGCTCAAGTATTATAAGTTTAATTAGAATTTGTTAATATGTACAATTTTGTAGACAACTAGTTGCCAAAACGTTTCCATTGTATATACACTCCCTTTGTTGAACCTGTCCTAAATGTGTTTGATACAATGTAGGCAATCCTCGGAGATACAAAACTTTGAAATTACATTTGAAGAGTATTCCCGATCGAGCTGTCTAACCTGATATTGTTTCTCTTTCATAGTTTACAAGCTATCTAACACAACAAAGATTAAATTAATTTACAAAATGGAGATGACAATACGACATTAAATTAAACTTCGTGTTCCTAATATTGGTCCCAGTCCGCATAAAAAAATTCATTCAAATATATCCAGTGGTTAAGTCACAGGAAATTAATTTTCATTTTTAACATTTTCCACATGCTGTACTTGTTACTAAGCTATCACAGACAGGTTAAGGACCGCCGCATCGGTAAAGATAAATCACATGTTGCCAGCTGGCTTCTTTAAGAGACAAGAACATTTGCACTTAAATTAATTCATACATTTTATTTGCAGATGTAATTTTTTGCATAACAAACTTTATGTCGTAGCGATAAGAGTCATAAACCACGGCAGAATAGTAGGAAACCTGCGGAAATAATGTATTCTCTCAATTATGCACGTTTCTAACAATCCAAAATTGAGTATGTGAGAAAGGGACCAATCTAGGTTCCTTTGTTTTTATTTCACTTTCTTGTCGAATCCTGCTCCTATTTATTTAAGTTGGTCTGTAGGTCAGTATGTCACCGAGATCCTTTGACGTTGCAAGTGTTATTGCTAATTCTTAGCGCATGCGTTTCAATTTCGCCACCTTTGTAGTGTCGGTCAACACAAAGCAAAGTGCCGCCATTGTTTATGTTTGTAAAAAGGTATTAACTGTGTTAAATAGGACGTTTTGTTTTATGGTGATAAGGACACGATATTTAGAATAGGTACTTAGTAACATTTTTATGTAAATTGTGTGAATTTAGACGCTCGTTGGATTATTAATTATTATAATGCCTCATTACAATTATACAGCTTCGGAGTACACTGATATGATTTTAATTTATGGGGAATCTCGCGAAAAACCCAGCTTTAGCACTGCGGACATACAGAGAAACGTATGGAAACACCCGTATGTGTCCTATTAATAGCCGCACTATTGTTCAAGCTGTCCAGAAAATACGGGAGAATCAATCGTTAATCCCACATTCAGATAGTGCTACTCCACGAAGACATAACCTTGACGTACAAATTTTAAATTATTTTTCGTATAAATCATAAAATTATTCATCAAGTTTTAAAACGTGATAAACTGATACCTTTCGAGTATAGGAAAGTGTAGGCGTTGTTACCCAGGGATAAGCCTGTAAGAGAGGCCTTCTGCGATTCGATTTTAAGAAAAAATTCAGATAATCCCGACTTCCTGTACAATGTGATGTGGACTGACGAAAGTACATTTACAAGAAATGGTTTATGGAATCGACAAAATCTTCGTCATTGGTGTGATATCAATCCATGTTTAACTCGGAAAACTTCGCACCAGTACCGATTTTCTGTTAATGTGTGGGCTGGCATACATAGAGATACCATAATTGGGCCGGTTTTTATTGATGGTAATTTAAATACCCAAAAATTTCTAGAGCTTTTAAATGGACCCGTCACGGAGTACACGGACGAGCTCTCGTTGGACGTGTATAGCCGAATGTGGTACCAATTGGATGGAGCACCTGCTCATTCAGTAGTGTCTGCCAAAGAGCGTTTGTCTCAAATGTTTGGACAGCAGTAGATTGGCCGTCATGGACCACCGCGATGGCCTACGAAGTCACCGGACCTCACGCTATTAGATTTTTTCTTGTGGGAATATGTTAAAAATGATGTTTATTCTACAGAAATTGATTCTGTAGATGATTTGAAAAACAGAATAATCAGATATTTTGACAAATTAAAGAATATGTCCAATAATGGCTACCTTTTATCAAGAGTGAGAAATAACATTATTAGACGATGTCATTTATGTGTTCGAGTCCATGGCGGACATATTGAAAATCTAAAAATTTAATTTAATTTGTTCAGCATGAACGGCGCCAAAACATTACGACGCATCGGTAATGTAGGTACCTACTCGCACCGCGCTGTTGCCGCTTTTATCTTAGTACTCACAGGTTAGTGACCTGATAACTACAAATGATGTTCTATTTCATTACCATTTTTATGCTATTTAGTTTGCTCGAAAAATTTTTTTATTTAATTTCGTTTTCACGATTTATTTGATAGTAACAAAGTATTCCTATGAACTGTTGTTGCCTGTATTTTCATTTAATATCGTATGGTTTTCTTCACGCTGTATTTTGAATTCGATTTAAATATATTAGTAAATTCAATCTTCACACTCATACATACGGAGAGGCACACCCTTTTCGAATTGAAATTTTCGTCGAGTATTCTCGGATCACATTGTTCAAAGTGGACAGTGACACCAATGTTAAAAGGAGAGAAATCAACGACAGAACTGTCAGACTCATCTGGGAATAGGTCTTCCTATTTTTTGTTAAAAAATACTTTAACAGAAAGGAAGAGAAGTCACGCGCAAATTTGATAGTCATAATTGGCAATATATATTCACGTTTTTTTTCTTTATAAATACTTTCTTTACTAGAAATAAGGAACAGGTAACTTAATAGAAAATATCTTGTTAAGAATTCCGCGCTTTTATACGACAAAATGTTTTCTTACTAATCATATTTTTTATTTGTATTTATAGATAACAATTTTCTATTTTTAACTTACATGCATACACATTTTCACGTCAAGTACTTTGCGGGGTAGGCAGAGAGTATCGAGTGCCAAAAATCACGATACAGGCAGACCTGCCTAGCTTCCTCCACATTCATTACCCTTTTCACACAAACACGCCGGACCGGTGCGGTCGCCGGTGACTCTTATCACCACCTTCGGATAACACTCAAGCGATTTGATCGTAGAATGTCAGCCCAGGTCTCACCAGGTACCCATCCACATTCACATTATATTCAGCTAGTCAAAAATTGGGGTTGCTAGTTTTCTAAACTGTTATTTATTTAATTTCCTAACAAAACAAAGCTGCCTGGGATTGGATAAGTGCCCGGTTGGCAATGGGTTTGTCACCTGTCACATTTCAAATTTATGTTTATTTTTGGATAGTGATAGGTACCCTGCTTGCACCTCTATCTGTCTCTTCAGATATATGAGCAATAAGATACTTACATAACCGGAACTTCATGAACCACTTACAAGGAGAGCTAGCTATATTTAGAAACGGCGTTAGTTTAGGACAGTTTTTTTTTATATGAGAGCTCATCGAACAAGCACTCGCCTCTTCTTATGGTAAAATATATCCGTGGTGTATAGAAATTAGAAACCATACTCGTAACAGATGCGTGTCTATCCTGTGACTATATAGTCCAGTGTATTTGTAAAAACCGCGAGGTTAGCAACATATTAGCCATTTCAACAAAAAAACTCTTGTGACCGCGATGCCAGGCCTACTATTCTGGCCGGAATATGACAGAACCATTACGGCGACAGGAACAGGTAATGCGGCTGATTCCTAACCAGGCATGTTGCTGCATCGCACTCTACCACCAGTGAATATTAAAAAAAATAAA
>NJDC01017616.1:15615-29133 GCA_002245475.1 Calephelis virginiensis
CAACTGGGCACATTTCCGATCCCGACCAACATTTATTTTTAAATTAGAAAATTGGAAAAATCCAATTTTTTTATGTTGGCCGACCCGGGATTCGAACCCAAGACCTCACACAGTCAAGTCCAACACCCGGACCGCTAGACCACAGAGGCGACTATTAAATACTTCAAATAAATACTTTTTATATAGTTTTGACAAAATATATTTGATTTTAAAATTATTTTAAAATTAAAATTATTTATTTAAATTACATAACGGCACTAAAATTAAGATTTAGCTCTATTTTAGACGTAGTTATAGTATATAATAAACATATAATATCCTCAATTAAATAAAAATTAAATGGAAATAGTTGAAAACCATCAATTACACAAAAGCTACAAAAAGCAAACATAAAAATGATTTACATGAAGAAACAAGTAAAACTTTGACTAAAGTGACAGAAAGGTTGAATGAAAATAAACTAAAAATAAATCTTACGAAGACAAAATTAGTTGAATTTCAAACACATTATAGAGATACTAAAAAATTAGATGTGATTTTAAATTATACCACTATTGAGAATGTAGATTCTACTAAATTCTTAGGAATAAAAATCGATAAATATTGTAACTGGAAATCGCATATTGGTTTACTTTGCAATAAAATCGATAGGTTTGTATATGTATTGAGAAGAATTAGAGAAGTGTCAGGATTAAATGCATCTCTGTTAGCTTATCATGGGTGTGTTTCTTCCGTTTTGCAGTATGATATTCCTATTTGGGGGAATTCTGTAGAATTAACTAGACTCTTTAGAGTTCAGAAGAAGTGTATTATACGTGCTATATATAGTGTCAATCAATTACATCCATGCAAGCCACTTTTTAAGTCACTTAAACTATTGCCTTTACCTTGCTTACATATATTGGCTGTATGTGTATTTGTAAAAAAACATCATTATTTGTTTCATACAAATGCCTAGGTTTGTCTCATTTTAGAAATAGTGAGAAACTACATGTGCCTAACCAAAAACTCAATATTTACAAAAATAACGTGTATTGCATGTCCATTCGTATATATAACCGAATTCCTGATAATCTTAAATCACTTCCATTGAATAGATTTCGAAAAAAGGTATTCAACTTACTTTTAGAGAAAAATTATTATAATGTCAAAGATTTTCTTGCAGATAATAATAAATAATACAGTATTTCTAACATGATTAATTTAATTGCAGAATGTTGGGTGCGCAGGAGTTTGTTTCGCCGTTTCTTCTCCTGTCTGGCTAGGTTTGGAAACGGTGGTAGTTTATGGTAGATAGGGATAAATTAGTTTACATTCTAAAAATTGTGTGTATTAATAAATAATCATGTAATCTCAAAACAAACAAAAAACATTTTGTAAATAGTAAATCGTGAATAAATAATTAAAAACATATTAAAATATTTGCACACCACAAGTTGGTAGAATATGTGGGAACGCTTAAATAGTTTTGTAACATCTTTGTAACACTCATATTCTGCAAATAAATATTTTTTCTTTTCTTTTTCTTTTCAAAGCTCAAAGCTTTTTTATGAATAGAAAGATTAGGTTGTTACTTGTATTTTTTTTCTAGTTTATAATGTTACGATTAGTTTTGAAAAAAAAAGACAAGCTTGCAAAGTTTTTTTCACTGGATTTTGTCAGTGTGAAGCCGCGATTCCGATCCTGATACAGGTTTCTAAAAATGTGATGCGCACAAATACAACTTGTATAGTCCATATGAACGTGTCAACAGAACAATATTTTTTTTGTCTTGATGTCGTGGATCAACTTTATGTTTCTGTGAAAAGTGTAGATCATAATGATGTCTGTGATGTAATTATGATCGTTTATGGACATTAAACGCAAAAATAAAACGAAAAAAAAATAAACAAAGAAATACCAAACGACATTAAAAAAAATAAAATTATTTATTTATTTACCGGGTGTTCAAATACAGATTTAGTTTTGATTCAAATAAACAAAAATATTTAAATCCAATTGAGTTGATAATTCTGAAATATAACATTAAAACATCAGATTGGAATCCAAACAAAATAAGGCGCAAGGATCTCAGCAAGCTTGTTTTTTTTTCATTTTAGTCTTTCGATACTAAAAAAAGTTTAGAATAGTTCAACATCTAAAATAACTTAACACAAATTGTGATAAGTCGGGGACAAACTATAATAGATCTTAAGAGATATTTCTAGATCCACTGAACTAGTTTAGTTCTATTTTTAAACACAAAATGCATTAGGGTCATGGCTTTAGATTTAAAAACATCATAAAATAAATTGTATAGTTCAGTCAGTTATGAAATAAATAGCACTATCGTTTTAAATTCAACATAATGTCATCTCTGTGGTCTAGTAGTCCGGAGTCAGTCTTAACTTCCTGAAGTCCCGGGACATTTTTTTGCTGCTTAGCCCGGAAATCGAAACTGGGATCTCGTATAGTCAATATCAATCATCAGACCTCTAGATCACATAGGCCTTTGATACAAATCCTACTAATATTATAAATTCGAAAGTTTGTATGTACGTTTGTAATGTTGTTGTGTTATGTATGTTTGTATGTATGGATGTTTGTAACTCTTTCACGCTCGAATGGCTGAACGGATTTGTCTAAAATTTGGAATACAGATAAATTGTGACCTGTATTAACATGTAGGCTATTATTAATCCCGATCTCACAGCGGGGTAAATGCGAAAGTTTGTGTGTTTGTTTGTTTGTTACTCCTTGACGAAAAAAACTGCTTTACCGATTTTTATAAAATTTAACACACTCTTAGAGGGTAACTTTGATAAAGACATAGAATAGGTTTTAGCATAAAAAATTGTCCCTGTGGGGCCATCGACCACACAAGCAACGTCGCGGGTAACAGCCAGTATTAATAATAACTTTTAATTTTCCTGAAGGTGTGGAAATAAGTTCACAGGAACAGCTATTCTATGTATATATTAAAGTAAAGTCTCTCTATTTATAACATAAGAATGGCTGAACCAATTTGGCTGAAAATTTACTGGCTTAAGACAGATTTTATTATTTTATGCCAGAGCTCAAATTATCTTCAAATTGTATTTCTATAAAAACAGTCCATAAAAACTATTTTGGAAATTTGTGGAATTTTTGTCTTCAATTTATTTGCATTATCCATACATAATATTACAAACGGAAAAGTCTCTATTTGATACAATTTCATGGCTAAGCTGTTGAAGTGGTTTTGACAAAACAAGATGTTTATACCGTGACCTAGCGGTCAATGACATGACTTCTTGAGGTCCCGGGTACGATCATTGGGTCTGGAAAATAAAAAATAGGATATGTGTATTTTCAATTACCTAATAAAAATAATGTTGCCCGGGATTAAATATGTGCGCGATTGACGACAGACTTGTCACCTATCACATTGTGGAACTTCATGTCTTCAGCTGGTCATGGGTACTGTTACAACCCTTAATACTAAGTAGTAAAACCTTAATCAGCAATCTCCTATAAGGTCTGTTATCATCCTATGACTCAGCATTTTAACATCGCATCATTTTTAATCGTCTTTCTTTGACATAGTCTACTAGTTACTTATGTTTTGGACTCCATCGCGAATAGTTCTTACCTCAAAGTAATATTTGGGAAGTTCGTAAAATAATTTGTGTCAATAAACTAAGTGGTGAAAAAAAATCCTTTTTTGAAAGATATCTGGAAAAGCCTATGTAACAGTACCCTTATTGTGCCTCTAAGGGGATATGGGCATTATTACAAAAAAAGCTATTGTTTTCAAAAATCAGCTACCAAAGGGCTAAAATGCGGTATTAAAGTTTGCGTGAACAGCTAGTTTTACATAAAGGTCTACGTTACCGCCTTGTTGCCGGAGGGGTTCGTCTGTACGCCTAACTACTACGACTAACCGCGAGGCTCGGGTTCGATTAGCGACGGGGACAGACGTTTGTATGATGAACATATTTCCAGTTCTAAGTATTTATCAAGTTTTAAACTGGTACTTATTTATTTATGCATTTCTATATTAGTACCGTTGACTAACATTCATAGCTGAATCATATAATTTGCTAAAGCAATTTCTCTAACTTCTTTTGAACCCGTGTTGTAATCTACTACTACAAAAATTTGCTAAGAATCGGATTAGTAATTTATCCCTTAGGACCGATAAAAAGACAAACCGACAAAAATGTATTAGCCTAGTTTTGAGTATGTATTATTATTAAGAAAATATATATTAAGAAAAAATCCATGTACAGATTAAGTTTAATGACTGATTTATTGGAACGAAGTTCCTTATTGCGCGTTGTGAAAGGAGGCTAGACGTAAAAAAATTCTTACGAAAAGTTGTTTTTTTAATATTTTTTTTTATTTTTCATGTTTCTCTGTCTGTCTCTCTCTATTTTTTTTTAATGTTATTTTTATTATTATTATTTTTCATTTTTTTCATGTTTCTCTGTCTATCTCTCTCTATAAGAGAGATAGAGATTACTAGAGATTAAGAGAGAGAGGGGGGAGAGAGAACTTCGTTCCATCCGGGTGTCCCTTGACACCTCTTAACTTTTTTTTATAATATGTAAAGAGAACTCAAAATTCGACATCGCATCTATGATATTCATGGTATTGCGAAAGTCAGTGATCGCGGTGTTCACTTTCCATCTGGTGGTCCACTTGTTCGTTTACCTCCTTTCGCATAAAGAACTCAAAAGCCACGATCATTAAAAAATAATCATTGAAATTGCTTTATTTTTGACTCAGTTATTGCAAAACTACAAAAATATAAAAACAGTCAAATTGATAAATTTCCTATTTTGAAGTCTAATAAAAGTAGTTTAAAAACAATCCTACTAATATTATAAATGCGAAAGTTTGTATGTTAAGTATTTATTACTTCTTCACCCAAAAACAGCTTAAACGATTTTCATGAAATTGAGCACAAACATAGAGGGTAACTTGTATTAACATGAGTTAATACAACTCACTCTCACAACTCAGAAACAAAAAGCCACACCAAAATCGGTCTATTTGTTTCGAAGTTATTATGCCCCAGACACACTCACAGAAAAAGGAGAGAGAGAAACGTCAAACTTGTAACACCCTTTTCGTCGGAGTTTAATAAATATAATTCGGTAACCCTCTTATTTTATTAAAAAATATCGCCATGTGAGTTTTTCAACAAAATGTAAAGCATTTGTGACTAACGTCAAATTAGAATATAGTTGTAGTTCAATTCGTTAACAACTAGAAGCTGCCAAATCCAATACTAGCTTTGGCTACCAAAGTTAACGTTAACAAAAGCAATGTTATCCAACTACGGCCTCTGGATAACTTTTAGCTCAGAAAAGTTAAAACCATTGGTTTAATGTTGTATATTGGTTTTAATCAGTTGTAAGTGAAAGGGAATATCTTCACAACTACACCTTTCTAAAGGTAGGTGGAAGTACATTAAAAAAAACATTTTGAGTTTTGCGGGGAATGAATCAAACACGAGACAGTATACTGGACACCGCTAATACCAACACTAGATCACTACACCACAAAGGCTATAACACTATTTTGTGAGTTTTTTTTTGGACAGTAATAGAAATTGACCGCCACTTGGTCTAGGGGATAGCGTGAGGAATTAACTCCACTGACTATCAGTGAGACTCGGGTTAGATTCCTGATATCAGCAAAAAAAAAATATTTTTTATACTATAGTAAAAAGACAAACGAGCAGAAGGATTAGCTTATGATAAGGAATGAACTAAAAATAAAATACTAAAAATAATCCATATTTTTAAAGGTCAATATTTGTGTTTTATTTTTTGTTTTTTTTTCAGTATTTCTAAATATTACACTCATACTTCTATATTCTGTTATAATAGAAATAAATTAAAAAAATATATCAAACTTAATAAAAATATTAAAAAATCACAGAAAAAAATTTAAAAAAAATGTTAAAAAATTATAATATATGCAGAGAAAATTCTATTAAGACTTAAAACAAATTAAATAAATATGAATAAGATTATGGTTACTTTACAGGCTGAAACAAGCAGTTTAGAGAATTCCTTGCATAGTATTACCCTTAAATATAATCTTGCACAAAAATAAATTAAAGTACATATATTGGCTGATAACAGCTTGCTTGATCCACGTAAATTTAATGAAGAAAGGTGTAACTCATTGCTTAAAACATCAAGGGAAATAAAAAAAATAATCATGTATTCTGATGATATGGGTAAAAGCATGGGACCAATTTTAACAAAAACTTTGGTAGTAATTTTGCACACAACAATGTAATAATTCTTTGTATTAATGGATAAGAGGAAATGTAAATCTAAATGAGTTACAAACATATTTTGATCAATTAATGCTCTTAAATGTAGAAAAAATTTTGCAACCGGCTGAAAATCATATAGGGTACAAATGTAATTTTATTTTTTTTGTTTCTTGACTCAAATTAATTTGTTATAATTAATTATTTACCGACAAAAGATAGTTATTATCTTTCTGATTACTTTAAGAGACAAATAGCATGATGGCTATATACTTTTATATTTAAGACAGCCAACTACTTGGCCAACACAACTGCTTCTAATGAGCAGTCAAGTAATACTGTTAATATTATACATGACTCAAGTAATTTAAATTACTTGATGAGACAATAGAGGTAACCTCTAGTAATACTCTACATATGAATCACAATGTTCAAATTAATATTATTAAATTAGTTACAATGGACATCTAATGTGTTAACTATGATAGAAGTAATGTTAATAAAAGACACCCATCGGCAAACAATAAAAAGATTATTGTAATTTTAACCTGATTTATCTAAACATATAAGGGCTGACGGGCAAAGATCAAGAGTTAGAGTTGTTTATGAGTTGTAACAATATAGATATATTATGTATAACAGAACTTTGGCTTAAAAGCCATCAGCTCATGTTCAACTTCAATAATCACCAGGTTGCTAGCTTATACGACAAAACAAAATATTGTTAGCCTTTCTGTTGAACGAGTTATTGGGATTGCTTGCATTGAGTTTGAGCCATTTATTGTAATAAATATATAAGCCCCTTGTAAACCCTGTAATGCATTTGAATTTAGAATGGAAGAGGTCCTATTTAAAGTGTCTAATGTAGTTATATGTGAGAGAAAAGTTCGAAGAAATCAAAATTCTAACTGTATCATCCCAGTATATCTTTGAAAATTTAATCTGTGTCAATACAAGAAATGAAAATAATCTTGCTGTGCATGTGTCTCGTCTCCACAGAGTAAGCCATTATTTCACGGCTAATATATACAGTTCTACTATAAACTTCCCAATTCTATGAAAGAACTTCCAATTAATAAATTTAAGAAATGTGTTAAATGTAAATTAAATCAAAAGGGTTATTATAACATTGCTGAATATTTAGCAGATAAGACTGCTTGGGATTAATTGCTCCTCATGCCAATCTCTTTTAAATATAATGTATCACTACATTTATTATTGTAAAAATATTTCTAAATAAGAAATAAAGACAAGCCCGTTGAGTTTCTTGCCGGATCTTTTCAATGTGAGGCCGCGTTCCGATCCGGTGGTAGATTTATTATTGTATAGAAGCGTCACAAGTGCCTGTTGTAGGTTAATGTGTAATAAAAATATTTGAACTCTGCCTACACAGTAAGGGACTAGACGAGAAGATATGTATGTATCTATCTATTACAGTCTTCTAACAATTCATTAGTTTCTTTTAGAATCTAGAAACAAACTCAAATTGGTCGATCCCTTATTAATTCAATTTTGAGTTTCTTATTGTATAGACGTGTCACAGGTGCCTCTTGTAGGTTTACGTGAAATAAAGATTATTATTATTACCATTTATTTCACTATCTCTTATTCTTACGTTTATACATTTAACATAAAAAAATAATATTAAAACATAAACATAAATGTACAATAGTACTATTTAAATAATGCGCTTCGGCTATATTCGTCAAGCTTCGGAAATCCGAATGTATTTTAAATATATCTATTTACAGTTGTTTTTACGTAATTAATCGTTTCGCTTAAACTTAGATAAGATCAGCTAATTTAAGATTAAAGTACAAAGTGTAAAAAGAGTAAAAGTGTTAAGCTTTGCTCTGAGAAAAACATTATAAACAGTATTATTTTTAAAACAGAAAAAAGTAATTGTTGCTACAGTGAACATTGACGTTATGGTAGCGGACATCCTCGGTAAACAGCGGAACTGGCTGTAGTCCACAACTGGCTTAAGAATCTAAGTCCAATATATCGCTAACCAGTATATATCTACATAGCAACATTGTTTTTTGAATGACAAAATACATTTTCTTTTTGGATACCTTAGGAGCTCTTTTTACCTTAGTCGACCTAAATTGACATTCTACGTTCAAATCGCATTGGTTTTATACGAGAATGGTGATAATAATTTCAGAAACTGTTGAATGAAAAAGTATTAACGATTGTGAAGTAAGCTATGCAGGTCTACGTAAATTATCCCGATTATATGAAAGACCTTCCAATTAATAAATTTAGGAAATGTGTTAAATGGATATTATATGAAAAGGGTTATTATACAATTGTTGAATATTTAGCAAATGAGAACGCTTGGGATTAAATTGCTCCTCATGCCAATCTCTAATAAATATAATGTATCATCACTTTAATTAGGAAAAAAGACAAGCCCGCTGAGTTTCTTGCCGGATCTTCTAAGTGTGAGGCCACGTTCCGATCCGGTGGAAGATTTAGTATTGTATAGACGCGTCACAAGTGTCTCTTGTAGGTTAATGTGTAATAAAAATATTTGAGCTCTGCCTACACTGTAAGGGACTTCACGAGAAGATATGTATGTATCTATCTATTACAGTTTACTAATATTTCATTAGTTTTTTTTAGAAACTAGAAATAAACTCAAACTGCTCGATCCCTAATTAATTTAATTTTGACTTTTTAAAAAGGATCCATATAGATCTCTAAATCCTTTATGATGTTTAAGTAGTACACCGTAACTAATTAGTGAAGTAAATATATGAGGGTTACAAACCTCTCCACAAGGGTCAAATAAACAGAATAATAGTCGTAAACAAGGAAAGTATTTTCCTGATATTACTAAGGGTGCAAAAGTATTTGATTTTGTTGGGAAACTTACGAACAGTTGTGGAACGCGTTTTATTAATAACTAACGATCAGTCCAGGTTTGGCGTGAGGGTTTACATTTTTTGGGATACCTTTCCGTAAGTAAATTTTTTTTTGTAGTTATACTTTGGTTAATATCTATGGGGATCTTTTATCACATTGTTTGAAGCGGAATTATTTTACGAGTATGTAGTATTGGATAGAAGTGTGTGTTTAGTACCTATACTTAAACAATTCGTAGTCTTTATTACGTAGGTACAACATCCGTTACAATTGAAATACGTCAACAGTTAAAATACGTTATAATATTTTTTGACAAACAATTAAAATACTATTACGGCCTTAAGAACACCTAACATCAAACATTGCAAAAACACATGCCAAATCCATAAATAAATCCTGTCTCAACAGCATCCTAATGTATGACAATAATATAAACAACACATGCAGGTAGTTAAATAATAATAATAGATGAGGTAGACCAGGTTATGAACTATGAAACCATAATACTAGTGGAGGTTAACCTTCAAACAAAGAACTGCTGCCAATTCCAAATGTTGCTTATTTAGTCTAATTTACTGACCCCTTTTTTTGAGAGGGTTGTAATATCAGTTAACAAAGTCTAAACGAAAGAGAGGTCGGTAAATGAGAGAGTCAGCAATATTTAGAAATGACTTAAATAGTTAGAATTGGATATTTAAATTTTAGAGTACTAAAACACAGTTCTAGTAGGTTATTAAAACTATTATAATTGAAGGAAGCAAGACAGGTTTGTCAGGATCGTGAGGTCTGGCACTCGATATTCTCTGCGTACCCCGTAAGGGACTTGGCGTGAAGATATGTATGTATGTATGTGTGTTTTAAAATTAAATTCCAAAAAAATACTTTATTTTTTGTAGTTTTTGTAAACTAAATGCTGATAATTCGTTCGCCACTGGAACCCCCCAAGTGGTGTACGCTGTGTCTCACTACACACTTCAGACGACATGCATCCTCAAGTTGAGAGGGGCTGCGCGACGGGGATCGCAAGATCCAGCACCGCCGGGACAGTGGAAGAGTGCCAAAGCGTCCCCACAGCCCCGGTACCTGGCGAAGGGGAGGACACCGAAGGGTTTTAGTGAGTAGGAGTCTCACATCCCCCGAAAGTGGCGGGTATCCATGATAGATTTCCCCACATAAAAAAAAGGGCTATTTATTTATTGTTAGCAATTCATTTAATATGATAAATGATTTATGATAAATGGTGTTAATATGATATAAGTATTAATTATAACTAACATACTAATTAATTAATTATAAAAAAAACTAGACAGGCTACTACTTATATAAGTAACCATAAGATTTTCGTACCGTAATGTTATTTTTTATATTAAATGGTAATTTTAACACCATGTTACAAAACAAGAACGATTAACGTGACCTTATGTACTTAAATATTAACGGTAGTAAGACTTACTTTTGACATTTGTTTATATATTATGTTTACTTTGCTACGGTTAACTCCTACGCTATTAGCCAAACTAATTTATTATTAAATGATCCCTCATGACTTTTAGGCACTTAGCTCGTGCCAAATATTTATTTTTAGATTTTGCGATGCAAACGCAGTATTTCCTTAAAGCCGCTTCTTAGTGCGGTGATGTGGAGTTTAACCTGGAAATGTCGAAACACGAAAGGGCCTAAACATATAACCGCATTGTCGCCGCTAAAATCGTCGGATTGCGTTGCGGTGTTATATACGGTTCTCTGCCATGGACCATCGTGAGAAACTTATTGCTTATTTGTTACTAAAAGATATCACTCTGTTATAAATAAATAAATAGTGTCGCCCCGCAAATATCGTCGTCGTATGGAAATAGAGATGTTTAACTCAAAATTGAACTGAGTGATGCCACCGCAAACCGGAGCGCAGCGCTTCCGTGTTATTTTTGCCTAAGGCCCTGATCGACGTGCGAATCAAAGCGCAATTATATAAATCGTTGGTATAGTTCGCTGGTCTAATATTATAGCTCTAACGTGGTTATAAATGACAATGATTCCGATCTGTTGTGTGTCATGTTTGCTTTATGTTTTACTCAGCTAGTGCAAAACCATCGATACATCAGAATCAACGAGCCGCGAGTAATACCGTTGTTTAAAACCGCAGTGTAGGCTTATAGGTCGATTAGTATTCCCACTTCATGGCTATATTACGGCGAAGGGTTATATCCAGGATATATTGATATTTAAGAGTTATTGTGAATCCCCGTGTTGGTCCGGGCTCCTTTGCAGAATAGACCAACTACCTGTCTGCCAGGCAGCTCGTAAAAGGCAAGCATAGGCTTACCGGCACTACCACCGTGACATCTGACTAGGTGGTAGTGTTTCGCAGCGACTCGCCCGGATTAGTACCACCGCCTTACATATTCCTGCCGCCATAAGGTCAATTCTGTCAGTTGACATGTCCTAGTTTGGTGGATTAGGTAGCCGGGAAACTAACTTTTGCTCGAGGCCTAACATCTCGGGCTCTGGTTGGCAACGCACCATTACCACCTCTGGTGGCTTAAGGCGGCGTGAATTTCTTACCATCAGGAAATATGTCTGCTGGTTTGCCTTCGAATATTATAAAACGTATAAAAGTAAAATTAAAAAGAATTCTTGATAGTTGTTGCTAGAAATTATAAAATAACATGAAAATATGTTATTTAACCAAAATTTTAATTCATACACCTACATAAAACATTAATTCATAATAAATCACCCTAATTTATTTTGGAAATATTTCTTCGGAATTGTTTAAGAAACATTGAGCACGAATTTCATTAAAAATCAATTTTGAGTCTTATTTTGTGAGTGACTGTCTAGTGAAATAGCTACAGTCGTGTTGTGGTTACACGTTTTTTAAACTAGTATAACTTGTTAGATTGAGGCATTTTTTTTTAAATGCCCAATTTCAAAACTCAGCCCGCCTTAAAAAATATAACTTTTTGAGAATTTGTAAATGTTAGTTAATAAATTAAGAGGCGTCTTTTATTTATATGAGGTGTTTTTAGTAGACCTCCTGTTGGAGAAAGTCGGACACCCCTTGGCGAGATTTTATGTCATTTGATTACGCAACATCATTTCCTCTAATCTTACATAAGATATTCACAAAAGCTTAGTGTAAACACGCCAGGATTGCTTGAAAGACTAGTACAACAGGCTATTGTAGCATTTATGGACGGAGACCTCTTAAAATATGCTGTAGATTTAGACGTAAGATCGCCCTCAGTAAACTAGTCTAAGCAGGTAGCAGTAAACAAAGTAAACTAGAATCACAATGAACCTTGCAACGTTAGCAAAATGTGTTATTTTATTTGCCTAAACCTGAGGCTTTCACCGGAGTAAAATTAGATTAAACTTGACTTGAACTTCTTGTCTCTTATATTAAGCACCTATCGTAATAAATACATGCCATCTTAGAATCATTTTATATAATGTGTTAGAAGCAAATGTGTCTAAATGAAGAATGAAGAGATTCATTGAAATAGTCATCAAAAGAAAAAAGGTATCTAAATTAACCCAAAATATACGAATTAAATATTTGTATAATTAAGTTTACAAGCTGCCTTCAAATCGCATTATGACAATACCTTTTTTGCTATAAATATCCCCATACAACACACAAATTGAATTTTACTTCAAAGCAATAAGCTTGTGTTGTGGGTGTTAGTCAACGACTCTAATGCATAGAAATATTTTTTTATGATGCTGGAAGGAAAACAAGCAGACGGATTTCCTGATGGCAAGAAATTCACGCCGCCTAGAGACGCCAAAAGTGGTAATGATGCATTGCCAACCTGAGGACGGGATGTTAGACCTTGAGCAAAACTAAGTTTACCGGCTACCTTGTTCTCCGAGTCGGAACAGGTTAACGGCTGGCATTGACGTTATAGCGGCAAAAATAGGTAAGGCGGTGGTACCAATCCGGGTGAATCGCTGCGAAACTCTACTACCTAGTATATATACTTAAACAATTAATGTCAAAATAAATTTAACTAACACGAAGACCCAGAAATGTTGACATCTTAATGTTAACACACAAATGAGCCCAAGCCTTGTGGTTGGTTGGTTTTTTGGTAAATTTAAACATGTACACTGGCCATTTGACTAACGAGGCGGTTAATAACAATCTAATGCCTGTACTGACTGACTAAACCACTAGATAATCTTTTACAGTACTACTATTTAAATTATGCGCTTCGGCTTTACACTTTATACTTTTATTTTTAAATTGGCTGACCTAATCTAAATTTAAGCGAAATGATTAATTATATAATAACAACTCTATATAGATATCTTTAAAATACGTGTACTACTGTTTACTGTATTGACGAATATAGCCGAAGCGCATGATTTAAATACTACTAATGTACTAC
>NJDC01017634.1:9727-22403 GCA_002245475.1 Calephelis virginiensis
AGTCGTGGGTGCCTTGGTTGTACCTCTGCCTACCTCTTCGGGGATATGGGCGTGAAGATACTTATAACTTATATAACCGGGGTATGATATTGGTGAACACTGAGGTATAATAGGTAAGGAGGCAGTACCAAACCCAGCGAATTTTCGCATATCTCTACCACCTAGTCTATTCACGATATAAGTACTAAAAACCAACAAGGGATTAGTGCCTAAAGTACTAGGAAATTTGTATAAATAATAAACGTGAGGTAAATAACTTCCGCTTGCCTCAACACAAAGAAAGATAAGAATTTTATACGCAAAAGCTCTTACGCTCAAAGAAAAACATCGACCAAAACAATTATTTATTAAACGGTGTATCTTACATACGTACAAAAGAAATAAAGGAAAGTGTGGCATTTCTTAAGAATACTTTATGGGTAATATCTCGTGCTAATTTCCTCTGCCCTACTAGATACAAAAAGAAACAATTATCATCACAGAAATGCCACTTTGACCCTACTTTAGTCTTATTAATGAGTCTTACGCGTGTGGGCATGTGTGGCCTTATTATTAGCGGGTTTATAGGAGATTCAGATATAGAAATAAGTAAATTTTACATACGCTGAATTAAAAGTACGGTACTATCTAAGTAAGGTATATATCTCGATTGTAAAAGATATACTATGAGGAGGACTTCTGTGACGTTTTTCTAAGATCATTATAATGGTTTAACATTACTCCCGTCATTATATCGACGCTACCTAAAGTTTCCATTTTCACGGCAACCATTATACGCCAAAACATTTCATGTTTAGGGTGGTATCTCTACAATAACTTCTTTAATGTTTTAATATTCTTTAACATAGGAAAATTCGTTTCTTATCGGCTACCATCTACCAACACAATAAGAAGCGTTGTTGCAAAAGTCCATACATGACCGACTTAAATATCGCAAAATTTTATGTAAAACTAGTTAAATGATGTGTAGTGTTTTATAAAATTGTTTATTACTTATCAAAATATAATTTTAACACTTAACTAACACATTTTCACATCACTTTTTGTTTTCAAGTCACTAACCGACCACATACTCGAAAAAAGCGCAACGGATGAATAAATCATGCCAACTCAACTCGTTCCGAATTTTTTTTTACAAAGTTGACATACTTCAAACTTTTTAATACGACGGGTTGTTTATTCTGATACTGACTAAAAAAAATTGTTTGGATACACGAAGTTTACTAGACACAACTTGAATTAAGAATGGAGCGCGGCAGTCGAGGCCCAAATCGGGCCGGGACAGTTGAGCGGACTTTTTTTAGACACCCGATATGGGCTGCGAACTGTTGACTGGCTATTAGATTCTTAGTTTTATCTGCAATTCGTCGGGCTATGGAGTTGAGATGGCCAAACAAAGTTTTTTTAAAACATAAGGTTTGAAATCATATAGTTTTTTTTTTATAGGGAAAAAGCTTGGCCAAATGCCAATAGAGACGTGCATATTGTACTAAGTGCCGTCACTGTTAAGCCAGTGAAAACTAAGAACTAATATTCTCGGCCACAATATAGAACATAGATGTTAATGGTCTGTTTATATTGGAGTAATTAATCTGTTCATTGTCCTCTGCCATATCAAAATAAGATTTCTACATTGAAAGAAAGAAATAATATTTATTTGCAGAATATTAGTGTAACAAAGATGTTACAAAATTATTTAAACGACTTGTTGTATGCAAATATTTTTATAGTTATTAATCAAATTAGTAATATTAATTATTTATTTACTATTTACACACTGTTTTTTTTGTATTGATTACAAGATTATCTATTAATACAAAAATTTTTTATAATGTAAATTAATTTATCCCTACCTACCGTTAACTACCACCGGTACATAGTACATGGTACTGGTACACTGGTACCTAGTCCAAATAATAGATGTAATCATCGCTTATCATTTGAATTTAGACCACACGCAATCCATACAGGCGTTATTCAAGGGGTGGAAGTCGCTAGTCATGCCACTCGATCACATCTCACCTAACGGGCTGTCAGCGGTAACTCGGTAATTTTTTCTAGAAGAATCTGCGCCAATGGTACAAAATATAACATGTATTTAATTCAGGCTCTAGTAGGGATAACTTGCTTTACCCGTATTAATATTAGGATATTCTTTACCAATATCTTTTATTGTCTCTTTGGTAGATTAAAAAATATAAGTCTAAGGGTTCTAAGATAAACTTATAAATAAATAAAATATATTCAAGTGCCTCCGAAATCGGTTTGTTTGTAAGATAAAAGTAATAAGTGTGAAGAAACTAGGCAGATTGGTAGAAGTTGTGACACTTAGCTCTCGATACACTGTGCCTATACCATACCGTAAGGGACTTGGAGTAATGATGTATATGTATTTATGTGTGAGTGTAATATAAAAGAGCTCACTGTAGGTATGCTGTAATTTAGCAAGGGACAAGTGTTAAAATGAAAATATCTTAAGAGAATCGAAAGCTATAATGGTTAGAGCATTTGTCAGCGAGAGATGAAAGAATTTAGTTTCAAATATTGAACAAAGTGATTTTTTTCTTTCTTCAATCTTATTTAGATTGCATCTAATGAACGAATGTATATTGTGATCTAAATTCAAATTCTCTGACATTTTCATAGACATCCATCTCCTAAGGGACATTACATTGCGATAGCTTAGGTTAGGTAATACTATTGTGTACAAGTCTACCAGCTACCTTACAAAAGCATAGACGATTTTCTTAATATATTCTTTACTAGCTGCTACCTGCGGCTTCGCCCGCGTTTTCACAGAAACCCGGTGTGCGATCGGGATTAAAAATAGCCTATATGTTAATCCAGGTCACAATCTATCTGTCTTCCAAATTTCAGACAAATCCGTTCAGCCATTCGAGCGTGAAAGAGTAACAAACATCCATACATCCATACTTAAAAACTTTCGCATTTATAATATTAATAGGATTAAATATTTCCCTGATGAGTAAATGATTTAATTCTATTTAAAAAGTATCTTGACTCCCATATCCCCGAAGTGGTAGGCAGAGGCATAACCAGGGCACCCACTACTAGCCTAAGATATTAAAGTCCTACAATGTGATAGGTGGCAAACTTGTCGCCAACCGGGCACATATCAAAACCCGAAAATTGAAAAATACACATTAACTGATTATTTTTTGCCCGACACGGGGATCGAACACAAAACCTCGAGCACTCAAGTTCGACGCCAAACCGCTAGATCGCAGAGGAGAGATGACTTTTTATTTTCTCTTATGTTTTACACCATACGCATAGGATTTGTCGCGTAAATTATTTCTTTATGCGACGAAAGTAAATATCTCTTGTAATTTTGCGATAAGCGCCCTCGATGTGCGTCGCTGAGATTCTCGGGTACAGTCGCCGAAGAAAATTAATGCGGCGGATTAAAAGAAAATGCTTTTTACCTTTATTAAACATAGGACAAATGTTTTCTTGCTGTTGCAAATCGTTCGGACTTTTACCGAGGGTAGTGTCAAAAGTTTTCAAAATCTGCGTATTTGTATGAAAAGAATAGGAACTTAGAGGAAGCTGAAGCGGGACAAATTTGCAAAAATCATGACTTTTGGCACTTGATACTCTGCCTATACCGCAAGTGACTTGGCGAGAAGATATGTGCTTGTTTAATAATTTCTCCCGCAAAGATAGGACAACTAATCCGGATTACTCTTACCTTCTACTTATGCCTTAAACTTAGTGATTAACTGGATCGGAACAGGCTAGTGTCGTGTTCTGGATCAGAGCTGGACTCGTTTTTCTTGCGGAAAAGGCTGAAACTTACACGGAGTAAGGACATAAGCTCAACTTTCATACGTGAATGGTGTTGAATTATTTCATAGTTTAGTATCTTCACGCCCATTTTCCCGAAGCGGTAGGCAAAGGCACAACCAAGTCACCCACGATTAGCCGAAGACACTAAGTCCCACATTGTGATAAGTGTATTTTCTAACTTTTTTAATTTAATTTTTTATCCTTATCAATGTTTACGGTTGTGGTGATATATTTACCTGCAACAATAAATGTCTGTAATTAATCACATTGGTTTTTAAAAAGGTTGGGTTGAAGCGCGCAATCGGCTGCTTGTTTGCGGAATATGGCTTTCCTGATGGTAAGAGATTTTTTCTCGTGTTGGTCCGGGCTCCTTTGCGGAATAGACCATCTGCCTTCCTGCCGTAAAAGGCGAGCATAGGCTTAACGTCACTAGCACTGTGACATCTAACTAGGTGGTAGAGTTTCGCAGCGTTTCGCCCGGATTGGTACCAAGGCCTTACCTTTTCCTGCCGCCATATCGTCATGACGTGTTCCGGTTTGGAGGGTAAGGTAGCCGGTAAACTTACTTTTGCTCGAGGCCTAACATCCCGGCCTCAGGATGGCAACGCACCATTACCACCTTTGGTGTCTATAGGTGGCGAGAGTTTCTTACCATCAGGAAATCTGTCTGCTTGTTTGCCTTCCAATATCATAAAAAAAAGAAGAGAGATACAGAGTTATTAAGGTGGCAGGTGAAGGTATGGTACTGGGTCCGTACCTGGGCAAGTTGCTGCACAGCACACTGCTATCAATGGTCGCTCGCCTTTTACGAGCTACCTGGCAGAGAGGCAGATGGATTACTTTACTCAGTGGACCCAGAGCAAATAGAGCCATTGAAAGAAAAAGAAGCACGTATATTTCTAGATGGTAGTGTGCGTTACCTATCAACACCAAAAGTAAAAGCGTTGCTTGAGACTAGGATAGGAGTTTTGGCGCCATCGAGAAAAAAGATGGTCAAAGTTTTTTCATAATTATTGAATTTCGTGTTGATATTGAGTGAAATTAGTCAATTTTGGTGGCATTTTGTACAATTTTGTTCAGTGAAAGTGCAGAAATGAAATAATCAGGAAGAAATTAGCGTATCGTGTGTTTCCTCGTTCAAACCTCATTATATGAGCTTGGGTAATGAGGCCATCGCTTTACCCAAGAGCCTGACATGACTAACTAACGACAATTATGACTGATGACTAATTATTATTTGTTAAAATTGATGTAAACTTTGAAGCAAATTCCTACTTGATTAATGCCAAAATATTAACGTGAAGGCCAACACTTAAAGAAAGAAACTGGGATATTAAGCCGCTTGCTTACATAAGCATAATAATGATGATAGTAATGACATTACCAACATTTGAGGTGGTGTTGTCTGGTGACTAGACGATAAAATACTATAACATCTAGTCTTGCGACTGTAGTAGTGAAGATAGGTGATAGAGTTTCACAACGACTCGCCCAGATTAGTACCTCAGACTAGTACCGCCGCCTTAGCTATTTCTGCCGTCATAACATCAGTAATTTCCGTTGACTTGTTTCGGTGCGGAGGATAAGTAAACTTACTTTTGCTGTAGGCCTAAGATCCCAGCCTCGGGTTGGCAAAGTAACATTACCACATTTGGTGTCTCTAGATGTTGTGAATTTCTTACCATCTGGAAACCCCTCTGCTTATTCCCCTTCTAATATCTTCCTATTGATCTTCAAATAGACAGATAAATATCTTCCTATTATATTTCCACCGATATAATATTTGTGCTCCTTATTTTAATGTTAAGTTTTGAAAGTAGTCAAAATCTGCATAAGAATCCCACAAAGCCTGTAAAATCTTAGTTATACGTCTTAAAAAACCGCTGCGGATAAGCAGCGGTTTTTTTAAGTCGCCATTCATAAACAGGAATTTTTAATTCGACTATATTACATCAAACTTCTTTGTATTTAATGAACCACTTGACGATTATTTTTTAAATAAAGAAAATGTTACCAAATTAGCTTTATTTAAAAAAGTTCCGTCTAATCGATTCTGTTTATAATGTGTATTTTAAACTGGCCGGTTTTTAAAATTTCACATCTTTCAGTATTTTCAAAGTACTGAGTAAGTATAATTAGTATCTTCAGCTAATATTTAGTGCCTTGGTTCTACTTCTAATTCTTTTGGAATACGGGCGTAAAGATACTTACTTAAGTACTTAAAAATATAGTCATATATATGAAAAAGAAAAAGAATAAATTATGGTCTGTCAAAAAACATGGCTTTTCGTGTCATAAAAGAAAACTTAAAGTAAAACTTGTAAAAATTATTTAAAAGGATTATTAATAAAGAAACAGACACCGTAGCTAATGACATTAAATGTCGTTTCTTTTTTCACAGGTATGTAAAGATTTCTTGATAAAAAAAATTATTTCATATAAAATTGTAAATTCTGTTGTTTCAGTAAAATAACCGTAATAAATCTTTTTTTACAGAGAAACTCAATTGTGTTTTATTGACGGTGTCCAATAAGTCGTAACATATCATAAAAAAACCTTATATATATATATACAAGTATTTTTTTGCATAATTTTATAAAAACTAGTGATCTCCCATTTTTCGAAATTTGACCATCGTAAATTTTAATATCTTATTGATAAGAATGCTATCTTCATTTCTCAAGACCGACTACTTTGTTTCCAAACTTTTTAGTGCGCCATCTGTGATATTTTATCGTTATCATCAATATTTTTGTTTGTGTGTGTCAAATACATGGTAGTGTGAGTAATGTTTTATTTATTGATTTAATTTACTTTTAAGCATTATTATTGAAAAATATTAGCTTTGTGCACTTCTTCTACACATAAACAATAAGTGTGCTAAATTTCATAATCCTCCGTCCTCGCAATTTTCGTAAAAAAGGGTTCAAAGTTTAATTACGTATTAATATATAGATGAAGGAAGTTGACGTCAGTTCTTGCAGTTACGCAGTAATTGCTCTTATACCATTGTTATCACGATATCATCTAATTATTTGCACTTTAAAAAACAAACATAATTCTACGTCCGTTGTGGGGAAGGTAGAGAGCATTGAGTGCCAAGTGTCATGATTCCATAGTTTCCTCCACATTCATTATTTTCCAGCAAACACACCAGTTTCGGAGACTTGATATCACCCTCGGATAAAACCCCAGTGTTTTGATCGTGGAATGTCAACATAGGTTCTTTACCTACTTTTAAGAAAAGATTGAAGGAACATTACTTATCTTAAACTTAAATCGTCGCGAATTAATAACATTTTTAATTATTTATACGGGATACTCACGATCTCTTTTTATTTTATTTGTCGATATTTCGGCCTAGTTGCATAGGCCGTGGTCACGACGTCCCGTCCCGTCGTCCCGTCCCGTCGTAACCACGGCCTATGCAACTAGGCCGAAATATCGACAAATAAAATAAAAAGAGATCGTGAGTATCCCGTATAAATAATTAAAAATGTTAACATTACTTATCGTCGACACAATAACATACTCATATATTATCCTACTAAGATATTTTAATAATTATAATTGTACCTGTTTGTTTTTTTACACACTTTTTTAGTATATTTTTATTTATTCGTTCTAAGTATAACTATAGTTAATTGTTTTGTACACGATGCCTTCCATTTTATTTTCACAGCTTAATTTTTTTTGGGTTGGCTGGAAGAAATTTCTTTTGTTAGAGATAAGCTCGCCTTTTGTGCATTTTTAACTTCTCGTGTATTTTGTGTATTTTAATTTTTGTGTGCAATAAAGTGTTAAATAAAATAAATAAATAATAGGTTTCGAATGTCTGATCAATAAAGATACAAAGTTTCATTAGCGCCCTCTCTCGACAGAGCTCATCCTCCTTACATGATTTTTCAAACCAGCAATCTTATCTTATTAATCTTTAAAAGTAACGTTAGGATAAGCACTGAATTAAGAAAAGCTAATCTGGTGTTCTGACTTAAAATGTCGCTTTGAAATAGCTAACCCGGCGCCCCATTCACACATTTTCCCTGCACATGCTCTCCTTTTTACATCTGCGCTGTACCTTATATAATTGCTAAAAGCACAACTGACACTTACAATTTTATTCACTCGTTCCAGCTCTACATCGTCTACTAGAAATCTTCATTCCGGAAAGATCCTCTTTCAAATATTTCGATGATTTTCTTCGTATTTTATTTTATATTTCATTTTTTATAATATTGGAAGGCAAACAAGCAGACGGATTTCCTGATGGTAAGAAATTCACGACGTCTAGAGACACCAAAGGTGGTAATGATGCGTTGCCAACATGAGGCCGAGATGTTAGGCCTCGAGCAAAAATAAGCTTAAAGGCTATCTTACCCGCCGAACCGGAACACGTCAACGGCAAGCATTTACGTTATGGCGGCAGGAATAGGTAAGGCAGTGGTACCAATCCAGGCGAGTCGCTGCGAAACTCTACCACCTACTAAGATATCACGGTGTTAGTGACGGTAAGCCTATGCTCGCCTTTTACGAGGTGGCTGGTAGGAAGGCAGATGGTCTAATTTGCAAAGGAGCTCGTCCGGCAACACGGGGAAACAAAATTCGTATTTAAATCTATAAAAAATGAACGTTTCAAGTTAACCTATCAAACCCCGACCGCCCAAGTCTAAAAAGGATAAGTAAACATCAATATTTATAGAGACAGACGTTCTTAGAACTGCATCTGTAAACATTCACGGTCACGAGGCTATTGACCTTCCTATCTGTTTTTATTAGACTGGCGATCTATCCTGACTTTGAGTATGTAGTACAATAAAACGCAGTCCTTGGACCGCATTGTATGTATAAATGTGTCTCTGTGGTCTAGCGGTCCGGGTGTTGGACTTGACTGCATGAGGTCCCGGGTTCAAATCCTGGGTCGGCCCAAAAAAAAAAATGTTGGTAGGGATTGGAAATGTGCCCGGTTGGCGATAGGCTTGCCACCTATCACATTGCGGGACTTAGTGTCTTCGGCTAGTAGTGGGTGCCTTGGTTGTACCTCTGCCTACCTCTTCGGAGATATGGGCGTGAAGATACTTTAAATGTAAAAGTTCGTATAATGGTATATCTTAAGTTTTACTAGTAAGTCTTAGGATTTATTAATTTTAAAGATTTTCTAAGGCGTTAGAAATAGGCGTTAGGCATGTCACCTTTCCACCAATGGTCTATTTGCTAATAAATCATATTTTTTTTATGTGTATGGTAAGAGATTATCGTGGCAAATAGACACTTATAACATCTGTAAGAATGTTATAGATGCTGTGGCCGGGATGTCAGGTTTATTGAGTAATCCTACCGGCTGCCCTAGTCATAACATAACTTTGTCTTAAGACGTTAGATATAGGTAATGTGGTGGATTTCTGTCCAAGCAAGTGGCTGCAAAGCACGTTTCCACCAATGGTCTAGTTGGTAATAACTCATTTAAAATTATGCTAACCTTTTAGGAGCTGGAGGCGGAGAGGGAGATGGTATACTCTACACAGTGGATTCAGACCTACACAGAAGAAAATTGGCAAATGATACGAATTTTACAGACGCCTAAGTGCTAACTAACACTTTGCACCAAAATCTTTGTCAATCTCAGGTTAAACTTCTTACTTATCTGTAACTTTACCGGTTATCCTAAACAAAACACCAGAGCCCTTACCATGAGCTTGTCAAGTTTACTACACTCGCTACCGTTAATTATTTGTACGAAAACTTTGAATAGCGCCTCTGTTGTTAACTAAGAAAAACACATTTTCAGACCAAAAGTGTCATAGATTTCGACAAGTAACTTACCGAACGAAATCTATACAAACTCATGAACCTCTGACCACTATCACTAACGTAATTTTGTCAAGGATACGTCAAAGTCAATAGATGGTTCTAGACTTACTATTCGCTTATGTCCTGTTTGGAAAAGAAACAAACATAAATCTACAATTCAGAATTCCAAACATTTCCTCTAATAGACGCCTCTATAATTGAGAGTTAACAACTACGGAGAAATTCGCGTTCAAAATAAAACAAGGTGAACGCCTATGACCCTACCACAATAAAAACTACATGAGACCATCCGGGCTAAAATTATAATGTCGACGCACTTCCAAGTCGACCGAGATCCATTCGAAAATGAGAAAATAAATCTTAAATATACAAACATTAAATTCCTTTTCCAATAAAGAACTCGCGCGTGCCAAGTCCTTTGGAAAACTAACGACAGTCGTCATTCAAAACTAACGAGCCTATTAAATGATACAACGCTTGTGAGCTGTCGAGGAAAATTGAACTTTAATACGTCTCTTTAAAATTCAATTAGCTGGAGCAATTTTCAAACTCAGTATTGAAATCTCTGAAGCCTGTATAATGGCCTTTATTGACCTAGCCAAGTTTTCGAATTTCAACTTATTGCCGCTCTAAATATCGTTCCTTTTTATTTGTAATGCTTTTTTGAAGAATGCAGAGAATGTCGTAAAGGGTTTAAGAATTGTATTGTAAAATCAGATTTATTTTGAAGTTATAGAATCGAGAATTGTTTGTAGTGGGAAGTGGAAATTTCATGCTGGTGTCATGACATTGCATTCCAGCTAAAGCGAATGACTCGCTGATGACAACGACCAGACAAGGGCAGGGTACACTTGTCCATGCAAGGGGCATCGAGTAGTGTTGCCACATTTGATATTTATCGAAGGACAAATACAAAAGTGCACAAAGCAGCAATCAGAATCTTTGCATATTAATTAAAATAATGCAACTATAAAATCTCAATTGTCAGAGTATTAAGAAGCCAAACATGCCTAGAAATAGCTGCTTCAAACTCCCACTAGAATTTGTATTCTATATGTACCTATAAAATGAATCTCAATTTTCCATAGTTATCGCATCAAGCGTGAACGAATAGACCAATTCTGTTATTTTTTTGTTGTGTTAGTTGCCATCAGAAGTTTCATATAAAGAGAAAAACTGGGAAAATTGCAAGAAAAATAGGGAAAACAATATTTTATTTTTTCCCATACATGCTCAGCTATGAATGTCAAAATACCGCAATGTCAGAAGTCCACAAGGTCGGCTTTTATGTTGTGTTAATTATTTGCTAGGAGAAAGTTCTTATAAAAAATATTAGTCACTACGAGAAAACATTTGTAGACTCAGCTAGTTTCTTTATAATGGGTGAGTGTATTTAACCAGACGTTTTCAGTATGTGTTCACACTTGCAGTGAGTGAGTGCAGTCGATTTGACTGGTTGGATTTACCCAGGTTAATGGCGCCATAAAGGCTTTCAAACTCAGAATCAGAAAAAAAATCACTTTACGAATGGCACTTGTGCGCGTTGACATTTGTATAAATATTTCCAATTCAGGGGGTAAAGTTAACCTTAGTCCGAAGTTGGCAGAAATTTGTTGTGTTAAGTGTCGTTAACCAATTATTTTTACAATTAAAGATTAATATACGAAATATCCTGGAGAACCCTTACGCCTGGCAACCCTAGTCCCATACGACTTTGTTGTTTTTATCTTATAAGACAATACATTCACGTACATTATAATCAATGTAGTCAATGAATATTTATAATTAAATACATTGATAAAATTATTTATGCTATGGAATTTTATGGCGCCGAATATGGCTATCTATATAACGGTTAAGTTAGTGTGCAAATAAATTCTGGTTGATTGGTCTTTTAACATTAATGATGTAGAGGTCAAAGTGTAGAGGAAACACGTGCTCCGTGGACGCCAATGACGTTAATAGATTGGTATCTTTAGCCTAGGATATATCTCTCGGTGTTGTATTTGTTAGTATAACCGAAACTTGTCTTAATTGCCTTTCTCGAGGTCAAGTACCTCAGCTTTCTGTTGGTAAGAGTACATCATTCAGGGTTCCTCACGGATAAAGAGTTAGAGAAACTCTCAAAAGGAATTCCTGTCTGAAATGTGGCAGCTCCTTGTCCTATTTGTCCTTTATAAATTATGATTTAGTTTTTATCGATGTCTGGATGTGATAAACCCATCACCCTATAGTAATCTAACTATTTAGGTTCGCTTTTGTGGTCTAACGGTCCAGGTGTTGGCCTTGACTTCATGAGGTCCCGGGTTGGATTCCCAGGTCGGGCAACAAAAAAAATGTGGTTTTTCAATTTTCTAATAATAAAAAAAAATGTTGCACGGGACTGGATGTAGGCCCGGTTGGCAATAGGTTTGCCACATATCTAACATTCAGGTACTTAGTGTCTTCGGCTGCTCGTGGGAGCCGATATGGACGTGAAGGTACTTTATTATTTCACAGAAGTGTTGCCACCATAACTCAGTGCTGTTGTTTGTTTGTTGTGATTGTTGTATTCTATGTTGAATGATAGGGTAACCAATAAACTTACACACGTGGTCTAAGAATGCACCATAAGATATCCATGGACAAGCAAAACCTATGATGTTTCGACCATTGTCTTTTATCAAAAAACCCGACTACTTTTTCACTATCTGACAACATAAAAAAGCAGTATTAGAAGAAGTAGCCTCTGTGGTCTAGCGGCCCGGATGTTGGACTTGACTGCATGAGGTCCCGGGTTCGAATCCCGGGTCGGCCAACAAAAAGAAAATTGGATTTTTCCAATGATATATGGGCGTGAAGATACTTTCTTACTTTCTTTATTAGAAGATTTTTTATGGTATTAGAAGGCAAACAAGCAGACGTTTTTCCTGATGGTAACAAATTCACGCCGTCTAGAGACACCAAAGATGGTAATGGTGCGTTGCCAACCTGAGGCCGGATACGAAGAGCTCGAGCAAAAGCAATTTTACCGGCTACCTTATCCTCCGAACCGGAACACGTCCACGGCAAGCACTGA
>NJDC01017758.1:4587-14592 GCA_002245475.1 Calephelis virginiensis
ATTTGAGTGTAAAGTAATATTCTCAACTATATGTTGGCCCCAGCTGAAGTTTGCTGTAATATTCACATTCATTATGTCTTCTTCTGATTTCATCTCACCAATTTGAAATAGACTGGGTGTAGTTGTTATCTGCAAAATTATTATGATATTATTAGCTGATAAAGAAAACTTTGTTCTAGTAAGATAGTATATTCACGCATATATCCACAAAGAGATACTCATGACTAGCCTAACATACTAAGTCCCATAATGTGATAGGTGGTAAAGCTATTGCCAACTACACATTCATGACTAGAATATTGAATAACTCATTTTTGTATTGCGTGACTTAGGAATCAAACCTGGTACCTCATATAGTCAATTCCAATTCGCCCATTAGACCTCTAGTGACTTTTTTTGTTAGTCTTATTACAACAAGGGCAATGAAATCCGAAAAAAAATTTTTTAGACAAGGCATTTTTTTCATGTCTTTTTTGCACTCTGCAGAGTGCAAAAAAGACATGAAATGGTATAATTTGGAAAAGAAAAAATGGTATAATTTTCTAGTTTTGTTTAGTTAAGTTTGTTTGTTAAGTTGTATTTGTCGTTTTGGTTGGTAGCTTCTAACATGCAAAGATAAACAGTTAACTTAAAAATAGATATAAAAGATATTGGACCAAAAAAACTGGGATAAATTCAAGAGCTCCTGGAATGTGGCCTAATTCTTTGCTTTAATATTGAGTGGAGTTCTTTCTGCAACTCATTATTTAATTTAATATTTAGATTACTCTCTAACAGCTACCAGTAAACCTAATCTATAACTAGACCAAAAATATTTAAGTTTATCAAAGTAACCAAAACAACTACTTTCTTGCTTTGAAAACACTAGTAATAAAAAAATCAATTTACCTAACATTAATTCAAAAAAATACTTAATCCACATTACTAGTCCAGAATATCTTTAATTAATATTTTTTGGAAATGGCTTTTATTTTATTACTAACCGACTCACGCAAACTTAGTTCTGCCCATTCAGTTTGTATGGGAAAAATTAAAATGTTGTCTTTCCCAGTTTCCTCACAATCGAATAGGATAAAAAGTATCCTATGACCTTCTCCCGTTAGCTACCTCCCGTCAATTTTCAGCCAAATCAGTTCAGCCGTTCTCGTGTTAAATAATGTAACTAACACCTTTTTTTTTATACATTTTACAGTTTTTTCTTGTATAGTATTGTTTAATTACTAGATGGCATACTTACAGAGCTCCACCAAAATTTTCTATATCTCTGCCATTTTATAAACTGTTGCATTACATCTTGTTGTGGAAAAATCAAATGAAGTTCTAGTTTTGCCTTGTTCTTGAATTGCTGTGATTGGCAGTCCATTTCTATCTCCTGGGGAATGTTTGAAACTGGGGACTTAATTAATCCATACTGCAAAGAGTTTTTCAGTTTATTTTCAGTGTTATGTAAATAAATTGGGTAACTTTGATTGGTTTTCGTATGAATAAATTCTAGCCATTTATAATTAATGTTGTGCATCAGAAGTCTACTAGGTTCTTTTAAAAGTACACAATTTTCATTCCCTTTTGGTATAAAAAATTTAGACAAACTTAAAACTTTTTGTAATTCACTTTTCATAGCTCCTTGCTTATTTTCTTCTTTTGTTCTATTTCACTGCCTTCTTCTAGTCTTTGCTTGTTTTCTTCTTCTGAAGTGATTTCATGCAATGGAATATTTCCTGGTGGGGCAACAAAATAATGGTCTTCTTTCAAAATAGCATTTCTTAACACATCAGCTTGACAGTTGCCATCTGTTATTTCATCCTCCCGCAAGCTGAGGTTCCTGGAATAGTAGTAATGGGAAATGTTTGTAATTTATGATACAAGCTACTGGTTAGTTTCACTTGGTTGCCATTACAGTATAACAAAATACACTAGCTGGTATTTGATATCATATGTAGTGGCTGTTATTAACAATATTTAATCCCATTATAAATAAATGTCTTTGGACTAATATAACACTAATTTATTTAGCTTTAGAGTAAGGACATTATATGTCTGTGTTATCGGTGTTAGTCAAATATAATATGACACAAAAGCACTTGCACATATACCAAAATTAATTTTGTTAATGCTCAGACTCTAAATTTTAAAAATGTTCATTATACAAACACCTATCGATATGTGAAAAACTTGAACTCGCGAGAGGGTTCCAAATTAGCAGATGTTTAACTACACAAAATGCAAAAGCTTATGCTTATGGAAGTTAGGGTTAAACCTAATCATATTTTAAAATTTTGTTCAAATATTAAAACATATGTTATTAATCTAAATAACATTTAATTTTAAAAATATTTATATTTACCACAATGTGGTAAAATATGTTGGTATTAACAAATATCTCTCTTAACAGCTTCTACAACATAAATTCAGCAAATAGATAAATTTCATTTTTTTTTAAAAAGTGCAATCTTTAAAAACTACAAATGTTTGCAATTATTTTCACAAAGACATATCTTAAAGAGTTTACAAAAATCTAACTTGACAGTATAGTAAAAGATATAGTATAGTAATAAGTTAGATAGAGTATTCACCTGCAAATCTCTTTTATCATTAGAAATCCTAATTATACAGAAGTACAACAGGCTATTAAAATTGGTTTGGCAAAAACAAAGTCAAACTAAAGAACAAAGTACAGTATTACTTTAAAATCTACAATGCCATTTACATTTAGTGTGGGATTTTACCAACTGGTCTGGCCGATTGCAATATGGAATAGTTAGTGGGCCCGGGAAGACATTATCATAGAAAAGAAATGTGTGAATAGTTTAGTCATAAATAAAAACTTACTCATTTTCTAAAACAGTGTATAATGGTTGTACATTATCTGTGTTTATATGTAGAATTTTATCAGCAAAAGCAATTGATTCCTTAAGGACTTCTACACCTTCCTTTGTATCAAATTTCACCAGTGACAATCTTTCCAGAAGTGCAATAGTATTTGTATTTACTTCTATTTTTTGCTTTTGAAGTTTTTCTAAGGTTGGGAGAGGAATAAGTGGGACTTTAGAACAATAACGACTCGATATAAACAATAATCTTTGAATATAATTAGCATTAGACAAAATCTTATAATTCATACTTCAAAATGCAAGGTATCCCTTGTTTATTACAAAATAAATTTGCTTTTACTTATTTAATATCATTAAGTATATTAGATTTTTATTATTAGGTACCTATTGATAAAAGTTAGATAAAAATAAAGAATTTAGAGGTTATTCCTTTGTTGACAATTAATGTAGGGTTGCCAGCTGTTTATTCCTAACCAAAGAGTATAATAATATACCTATACGGAACAAGAGAGCTCTCTCTCGCGGAAACGTGGTATCACGTTCACTAGCGCTCCTAACGTTTTTTGTCGGAAATAATTTAGCGTTGTTGCGTGAGCACACATGCATGCCTTTTGTTGTTTTAAACTGATATACAGTTAGCAATAGCAATTGTTCCTAACCTAGGGATCGTTCATCGTACGCGGTAAATTGGAAACATAGTTATATTTAAATTTCATTAAAGGCCTTACGAGCTTAGGAGACTTCAATTACCACATTTTAACCCGTCATTGAGTCAACATTTTCCATATTACAATTTCGTAATATGGAAAATGTTGAAGATAACAGGTTAAAAGATAACTGACATCTCAACGTACGGCCGATAAACTACTTGGAAGCGGGAATTAAAAATAGATACTGCTATACTTGTAAATTTTCTATTCCCACTAAGGTAAAAAGTAAAATAACTGTCCATAAGGGAACTAAGGTCAGAAAAATAGTTCAAAAGCGATTTGAATTTTGAATCGTAAGGCTGGCAACAGTGATTTAATGATGTGAACTTCTGATACCTACATTTATTATGGCTTACATTTACATTTCTGTGACTTCTGACTTCAAATTTCGTATGGTAGCCGTGCTTGTTATAGATTAAAGCTAGAGAAAGCATTCATTGTTTTGTTGTGTTATTATATATTGTTTTGAGTTTAAAGACAGGTTTGCGCGTTTTCTAACCTGGGACCCTACTATGAATGCTTATAGCAGGATTATTTCCATCTTGCTAATCGTCCACCTTTAAAAGCAACTTCATTGTATATACAGTTATCTTTCTTCGATGACAGTTAGTATTATTGAAATATTACTGTTTTAAGAGCTTATGGTAGCCCCCCCAGGGAACCTACCAAGAATATTTAGAGCAGCATTATTTTCATTTTGCCAAGTATCCACATCAAAAAGCTACTATAATATGACATACCTTTGTACTAATGTTGTCTTTCTGCGTTGAGATTTTTGTTGTGTTATTGTTATAGGAGTTCTAAAAACAGTTACATAATTATGAACAAAAATAATTTAAAGATTACTAAATGTAATTTATTGGCGTTTTCAAGAATTGTGGTGGAAACATTCATCAAAGTTGCCATTAAAATAAAGAATAAAGAAATTGTTATCAGTGACATGTGTGGACATGTGTCAACACTGTCAATTGTCAATTTTTTGACAAAAAATAAAATTTCTAGGCCTGATAAAATTAAAAACACTAATTTTAATATTCTTTAAAAATTTAAACGCATTACCAACAACAAAATTTGCCATATCTTACAAAGAACTTATCAACTCTTGTGGGTATGTATTCTTAAAATGTAGATCTATTTGATTTTGCAAAGAGGTTATATTTATATTATATTTTTTAGCATGTAATATGTACAGTTTTGAATAGAAAATATAACACCCACATACGGGGTAGGCAGAGGATATCCGCAACAACAGAAAAACAATTCTTGTTGAAAGAGTGGTATGTTTTTCAGAAACCATGAAGAAGTATCCGCGTACAGTTATTTATGATAAGTTGCACAGAGCGGGTGTTATGTGCTGCATAGGTCTCACAATATATGGAGCAGCTTTATTGACGAATCACGCCTATAGATATTTTAAATACATGAGGCCCCAAATACAGGCTTCCAAAGCTGCCGCAGAGCAAGAACTTTTATCTGAAGGATCATCAGAAAAAGTGTTGTAAATATTGTTTAAACCTAAGAGTAAGTTAAATTATTTTGTAGTGTTGTAAATAAATGATAATTATTTGATGCTTGTATTATTTTTCAAAGTACATGTTTTGTGTTATCGCCTCTGTGGTCTAGCGGTCCGGGTGTTGGACTTGACTGCATGAGACCCTGTGTTCGAATCCCGGGTCGGCCAACATAAAGAAAATTGGATTTTTCCAATTTTCTAATTTAAAAAAAAATGTTGCTAGGGATTGAACATATTATATGCCCGGTTGGCGATAGGCTTGCCACCTATCACATTGTGGGACATAGTGTCTTCGGTTAGTCGTGGGTGCCTTGGTTGTACTTCTGCCTACCTCTTCGGGGATATGGGCGTGAAGATACTTTTACATTTTTTGTGAATTTGTGGGGTGTTGCACTTTTTACATCTGATCATTTTTCAGTAATACACCTTATCTGTGGCCATCAAAACATTTAACGGGTTTCTAGGATGCTTTGATGTTAAGGTAAGCCACTTGTGTAGGTAAGTTCAAATGGTTGTTTTGCCCTCCAAATGTATACAGCAGTGAAGAGCACTGACAAGTAGGAATAGGCAAAATGGCTTAGAAACTTCTATCTTATCTGATTGATTGCAAAAATCTTTGGATTTAGATTCTATTCTTTGCCTTTTAGTCCAGTATTTTGGTGTTAGACTTGACTTCATGAGATCCCAGGTTTATACCCAAAGAAGGGTGATAGAGTTTGGTGTAGCTTGCCTAGATTTGTATTATCACTTCCCTATTCATATGACTGTAGTGGCAATGCTTGCCATTGTTGTGGTTTGTGTGTGGATAGGAGAGACTTGCACATATGGCCTAGGATCCCCACTATAGGTCATAATTTTATGTCAAAAAGTCATCACATCCATAGAATATGTCTCAAAAGAACTCAATGGAATAAGTTTGTAGAGGTTTACATATAGATAATTATAAAGAATCATAGCACTAGGCACATTCATGTATAGACCCTTCATAGAAATGTTAAGAATTGTCTTTAATCTTTTTGTGATCGCATCTTGTTTAAATTGTTTCTTTAGATGAGAAAAGGAGATTTCTTTTTCTCTTTAAATGTATTTTTTTTAAGATTTGAAATTTTATTTAACTAGAATTTAAAATTTTTCTCAGCAATATTTTGAGGTATTCAGTGCAATCTAATTTGACTTTCCAATAAATTACATGTTCCAATAAATTACAAGTCGGGGCGTTTTTTAACCCCTAATAGAAAATGTTATGAAATTGACTTTTCTGTGTGTGTCTATGGCATTATAGCTTTTTAATGGATGAACCGATTTAGTTGCAACTTGTTTAAAAGCCAACTTGATTGAGATGGTTTTTAGTTCCACTATGTGGCTATTTGATTTAATTTTAGTGTAATTATCTTTTTTATAATACTTTTTTAGTGTAGGGATTATAATATAAAAAAAATGTATCACATTTATTACATTACTTAATGAATGTTTGTCTGTCCTATGGTCAAATTCAATTTATGATTTTTGATGCGACATGTATTT
Source organism: Calephelis virginiensis (assembly GCA_002245475.1). NCBI lineage: Eukaryota > Metazoa > Arthropoda > Insecta > Lepidoptera > Riodinidae > Calephelis > Calephelis virginiensis. The sequence goes on from NJDC01017758.1 coordinate 11,166, forward strand.
TTAATTTCTTTTAGCACATGGCTCTTCTGATGCTAACAACCGATGTATATAGACACCATAGATATTGTAGGCGAGTCGCGGGTCCGTAGCCAGGTTGTTTGGCCAATAACTGTGCAAGTCCATGTGCTACCCTACCTTCTAAATCGGAACAGGACACTCTGGCAGCAGGCATAGTTAAGACGTTAGATCTCTACCCAGGTGAGTCACGGCACTCAATCATCAGTTGCAGTAGTCTTGTTGGCAAAGACATATTAAAACTTTGTTTGCCTCTTGTGAGCTGCCTGGCAAGAAAGTAGGTGGTATCAGACTCTGTCTGTGGTATCATAACGTTTGAGTGGATGGTCCGATTTCGATTTATGTTTGAACATTGCACTGGTGTAAACGGAATAGTTCTTAGCTATATTACTTACAGGATTTGTCGGAGACAATGAATTATTAAAGAAAGGTTTACTGTGACATCCGACTAGGTGGAATTACTTATTTTGAATAATTATTTAAGCCTAATTTTGCGAATTCGGGAAATAATTGGATTCAAAAGCCAAAAGCTGAAAAAAAAACTACTAAAAATAAAACTACGTAGATAAATATAGTTACGAACAAAGATCAGCTATACGTCATAGTTACGTGTTTGGTCCAAACTGAGGATAGATCTTGAACTCATTAGTCCGAACCGCAACGGTCGAATACCTCAAGCGAGTGAGTAATTAATGTTGATACATCGACGCCTTGTCTGTTTGACTGACGAGCATTGTCTGATCCTTACAAAGACAAGATTTATAACTGTTGATCATCCACTGTTCTAGTTACGTCGTTTTATACATACATATTGTTAAACTAAGTATTCGTGAACGTATTCTTTTATGTACAGTGATGCAAGCGTCAATCGATTCCATCAGTCATGAATTAAGTTTTAATGTTTGTAAGTATTGTATACACGCGATTAGTGTACGTATTCTGAGATGTCCAATACACAGTCATGCAGGCATCAGTCATGCATAACGTTTTGTTTGTTAATCAACTTCATGCTAACTTTAGTCGCTGCGTTAAACGCTATGTTAGTCATAGTAGATATGTTACACATAGCTGTGTTTTTTCTATGAATTTGGACGGCAAACATTCAAACGGATGTCGTGATGGTAATAGTAAATGGTAACTTTACCGGCTACCTTACTTTCCGAATCGGAACACGTCAATGGCAAGCATTGACATTATGGCGTCAGGAATAGGTAAAGCGGTGGTACCAATCCGGAAGAGTCACGTATCTCTACCTCCTAGTAGGATGTCACGGCGTTAGTGACAGTAAGACTATGCTCGTCTTTTATGTGCTGCCTGGCACAAAGGCAGTTGGTCTATTCTGCAAAGGAGCCCGGACCAACACGGTTGTAAGTATTTAAGTATTTTATAGACGCGATTAGTCTACGTATTCTGAGATGTCCGATACACAGTCATGCAGGCGTCAGTCAATTGCATCAGTCATGAATTATGTTTTAATGTTTGTTAATCGGCTCTATGCCAACTTGAGTCGCCGCCTTACACGCTAAGATATAATATGTCAGTCATAGTATATATGCTACTCATAGCAGTGTGTTTTATGATGTTGGAAGGCAAACAAGCAAACGGATTTCCTGATAGTAAGAAATTCACACCGCCTAGAGACACCCAAGGTGTTAATAAAATAATGTTGATTAGATATAATGATTAGATGAGAAGGAGTGGAAGTTTGTATGGAGTATTCCGCAATTTACAAGACAGAAATCTGAAATTTTGTGTAAAAACTCTTTGGACTTACCTAATGAATAATACGTGCTAATTTTTTTTTGGAAATCTGCCCCCATCGCCTTAAAAGGCAGGGTGAAATTTTATATTGGACTTTCAGCAGTGTTTAGGGTAGAAAGCCAAAAATTGGCACGCAGACTATTTGTTACTAAGAAAAATACGTTTATCCCTTTTTTATTAAAAATATGCCTCTAACCCCCTAAATGATTATATTTTGTACAGGACAGGTCAGTTTTAATGGTGACACTTTGTTATAAATAAAAAAATATTTGTGTTAAGATTTTATAATAATCTTACCCTAACCCCCTGAAAATGACTAGTAAACAGGCTTTTTGTTACAAAAAATAATAAAATAGTTGAAATAAAACGATGTCAATACATTAAATCTGGTCAATATTGTTTTATGCACACCCTGTGGTGTCTCTAGGCGGCGTGTATTTCGTACCATCAGAAAATCCGTCTGATTGTTTGCCTTCCAATGTCATAAAAAATGAAAAAATATGAACACCAAAAGGTAAGCAAAAGTGTTACCCGCGACTTCGGATAGATGGCGCTACTAGGTTTTTAAAACTTAAATTTACTTGAGCCGACACCCTCTCACAAGCTTCAATTGAAATTTTGGCAAATGCGAAATTTAGAAGCCGCAAAATTTTGTAATGTAACGAGTTCCCCGTGTTGGTCCGGGCTCCTTTGCAGAATAGACCTCTTGCCTTCCTGCGAGGCAGCTCGTAAAGAGAGAGCATAGGCTTACCGTCATTAACATCGTGACATCTGACTAGGTGCTAGAGGAAGGCAAATAAGCAGACGGGTTTTCTGATGATAAGAATTAAGAAATTTACGTGGCCTAGAGACACCAAAGGTGGTAATTACAGTGCGTTGCCAGCCTGTGGCCGAGATATTAGGCCTTCAGCAAAAGTAAGTTCACCGGCTACCTTAGGTATCCTCCGAACCGGAACATGTCAATGGCAAGCACTAACGTTATGGCGCCAGGAATAGGTAAAGCGGTGGTACCAACTACCAATTAGGCGAGTCGCTGCTAATCTCTAGTACATAGAAATACTTAAATAGGTAGCCAAAATAAGTTTAATAAACACCTAGACTCGGATATGCAAATATCTAAATGTTCATCTCACAAATGCCTGCACCCGTTGGGAATTGAAGCCAAGCCTCGTGGTTGGTCGCTAGAGTTAGACATGTATGCTAGTCCTTCGACCGACTTCGTCGGTAATAAATTAATAGTATATACCAGTGATTCTCAAAGATATTTGGGATATGACCAATCTGCAAAAAGTTCCTAAAACTTGGGACCCACCTCTAGGACACTACACTGTTACCAATACGAATAAAGGACTAATTTTATACACTTTATTATTATATATTATATAATATATAACACTTATACACTTTATAACACAAGATTTTTTATAGCTTAATGATTTATTTATCTAATTATGTCGTATCATCATTCCTAGTGAATTCTGGTTTCAGATATTATATTTAATACTTTCTCAAAACTTTCTGACGTTTCGTGCCATCCGAACATTGAGGGCATTTGTAAGTCGGACTCAGTTTCGCTTTGGTCGCTTAGAAGATCATCTGTACGAGGGTCAAACTGAAAGTTCTTAGAAAATCAAAAACTAAGCATTCTAGC
>NJDC01017765.1:13782-26115 GCA_002245475.1 Calephelis virginiensis
AATCATTTTTAGAAAATGTAATTTTATTCGTGTTTAAACTGAAAATTTTATTCGTGTTTAAACTGAAAAATATGACTCTTCCTGACATCTATTGGCGAATAATAATACAATTTTTTGTGAGCAATAGATGGCATTGTTAAGTGACACGAAGTCAGTGAGTGTTTGCTAAGAAACTTGATATTATAGGTCGCATTTAAATAGAATTTCCAAAAAACACAATTAGTAAAAAAATGAATACCGAGCAAAACTTGGTCATCCAGGTTCCAATTAATAAGCTACAATGTAAACTACGTTTTCAAATTGATAGGCTTATAATTGATTTTTTATGGCAGGAGAGGCCAGGATGATAAATGTATAGTCATTTCAATGTCATGAGGTTCCATTGGACTTTGTCGATTACTTGGTAGATAATGGAAAAAGACGTTTACATTTTTAGTGGTGCGTGAAGCGTCCAAATTTATAAACACGGAGTAAAGTAATCCAAGGTTTAACCTAGTATTGTAGTTTTTTTTTACAATGTAATACAGACTATAATATCAACCTAATTTTATCCCCACGTTAGTCCTTGTTTATTAATAAGTCGGGTTAAGAACAATTACAGTAACTTGAGCGTAAGAAATGTCATCAAATGCTGATAGTACCGGCTTGTTGTGTCTCCGATGACAGAAATATGTCAATCAGGTCATCATCAGATCGGATACCTTAATGGCTAATGAACATAGATAACTTGTTTTTTGATAATTTCTAACCGTCCTACTCATGTACGTCATGCTCGCATTATTAGAATATTTAAACATGCACTTATTAACATGTAATAAACCCTAAATTTGTTCGAGTTACAAGCCAAATAATTAGATAGACTACCCACCCGCGTGACTCTATATAGGGGCTTTATACATAATGCAGGTATTTTAGATGCAAAAGCGTAAATAAATGTAGCAAAAAACAATAAATAATTGATGTGCAATAAAACTGAAAAAAAAGGACTGCAACTTCAAAAGTAAAAGATCTACATACACAATTTTAAATAATATCCTCATTTTTCCTGGGATTCTATCACTAGATTCAGATTCAGTGGCAAAGGGACTAAATTGGAAGTAAGTACGCTCATTGAAATAAAACCATAATTTTCAAAATCGGTTAAAATGATGAAGAAATCTTTTAACAGAAAAAATATATAGCAGTTGAACATGTAACCTCCTACTTTTTTCGAATTGTAATTAAAACTAGTCGGTCAGTAATTAATGGTCACCCATTGGTCGAGATTCCACCATAATAAATTTTAATACCTTTTTGACAAGAACGCCATCTTTATTTATAAAAACCAACTACTTTGTTTCCAAACTTTATGGATATAGTTTGAGCGCCATCTGTGATCTTTTGTCATTATCATCAATATATCTGTTTGCGTGTGTCAAACGCATGGTAATGTTTTATTTTTTGATTAAATGTACTTCATAAGCATTGTTATTGAAAAGTATTAGCGTTCTGCACTTTTCCTCCACAAACTCTAAGTGTTACAAATATCATACTTCTTCGTCCGCGCATTTATCCTAAAAAGGGGTCCAAAGTTTTTGCTGCACGTATTAATATATGATTTTATTAAGTTTTTCGAAGTCGGTAAAAAATAGATGCTATTTCCATGGTACCAAAATGACAAATTTTAGCCAGACAGGGTTTTGATATTCTTACCCCATCGGCATCCACAATATGTTATTGTTATTATTATTATTATTATTAAGAGTTCCTGTAAGACCTACCCCGAGGATCACTGCGACCTATCTAGATCTATTTTGATCACAACTCTTACTCTTTAAGCTTAGATCAATACCGCAAGGCCAACAGTTTCTAAGAACTGTATAATGCTCTTGGGATTGATCAGCTTAAGATCTTGGGGATTTATTAAGTGCCCCCCAGATGCTTACTTCTAGACTGAATGAATGCAGGACAGTCGCAGAGGACGTGCATTGCTGTCTCTTCTGCTTCAAGGCAAGACCTGCAGTCAGATGTCTCTGCAAGGCTCATCCTGCTTAGGTGTTTGTTTAGCCCGCAGTGACCTGTTATAGCTCGAACCAAGATCCTGAGCTCTTTCCGATCCATAATAATAGCAATGGAAGAAAATTTGGCGTTAAACCCTGCCACGGGTACCTTTGCATGCTCTTGGCCCGTGGTTTTTCGCCAATTTGATAGACTTTCTTGTTGAGTCCATTTATTGAGCAAGCTCCTAGAAATGCTTCTAGCAACTCCACATATGGGCTCTGGTCCTACAGGGAGTCTCTGATCCCTTCCTAGCTAGCACGTCTGCAACCTCATTTCCTTTTATCCCAGTGTGTCTGGGAACCCATGCAAGCGTAACTTTATTTTTTTCGCCCAGCTTATTTAGGACTTGGGCGCACTCCTCAGTAAGCTTAGAGTTAAATTCTATAGATTGCAGTGCCTTTAGAGCAGCCTGACTATCTGATAGAATCACAATATGCTTGTGAACATAGCAGCGGGTGAGGTTTTCTTGTGCGCACGCTGTATTGCGAAAATCTCTGCATACCGTATATCTCTGGTATACCATAGCATAAAAGCCTAGGCTTATATGCTTTTTTACTAATGGCCGCTGACAATACACACCCGCTCCGGCTTTTCCATCTTTCCTAGATCCATCAGTGAACCATGTGACGTTCCCTAGCTTGATGGATTGCGGTACTCCAATAAGCCATTCTTCTCTGCTTGTTGGAGCAACATTATACAGTTTCTTAAATCCGTAGTTTATTATCATAGTATCCGATGGCATATCTATGATAGAGTAGTTTATGAGTTCATTATAAAGTGTCCTCAGTGTCGAAGATTGCCAGTTGCGTCTTCCTCGCTCCACACGCGGACGGAGGATTGCGAGTTTTGCTTCCTTTTGCACATGAATGTGCAAAGGCTGCAAATTAAGAATCGCCTCTAGCGCTTGTGTGGGCATTGATCGGAATGCACCCGTTGCCATACAGCAGACAATAATTTGTAGGCTTGATAGGGTTTTTTGGCATGTTACTTGCGCTGCCTTTTTACTCTATGCAACGCCATATGTTACAAATATAAAAAAGATACTTCAAAAAAATATAAACCTTAAACAAAGCTTTTGCAGGTAGTAGAAAGAAATTTTTCGGTTCTTATAAAACTATGTTTTAAAATGTTAAAGTTGTGTACATTTTTAACCTACTCGAAAAAAGTAAGAAGTTCTCAATTCGACTGTATAATTTTGTGTTTTTTTTGTATGTTTGTTAAGTGACTACTACGTCAATAGCAAAAGCTTGTTTTCGTTCTTTTTAAGAAAGATAATTCATGATTCCGAGGTGGTACCATATTAATTTTAACATGATTTAAATAGTGGTTTTTGAGTATAATGCATAAGGTCGTCAAGATAAGTCCAAAATTTATGCGTAATTGAGCGTAATTCATAAACTACTAAGAGGATTTTGATAAAATTTATGTTAGACGATTTCAAAACCATTTCTATCTTTTGAAATACAAATTCAAATCGCGTCGTGGTACCCAATGAAATAGTTGGAGTTTATTTTTGCAGTTTTACCGTACTTACCTAATTATTGGAATTACGAAATATTTATATCTGAAAATATAAATATCTCATGCTCTTTTTCAAGTCGGTTAAAACAGGTGCAATTAAAAATTGGTAGTAAAACACATTTTTGTAATTTTTGTCTATCTGTCTGTCCCGGCTGCGATTCACGCCGAATTTGATCAACCGATCGTAATGAAATTTGGCACGTATATAGACTAAATTACTCCTAGGTTAAAGTTGACATTAGTCTTTACTAGAGTTCAATCCATGTAACAGTCACATTCTCTATTAATGCAAGGTTATCGATATTGATAAGTTTGCCTGGGAGAAATCTTTTTCGTTTAGGCAAACTTAGCAGGATACCAATTAAAAATATTCATGTATAAAATGAAAACAAAACTCAGAAGAATTAAGTTGCAATGTAGATTATATAGCCTTGTCTTGCTTTGTCTATGGCATAATATTATTTATTGAGCAAAACATCATGTTTACAATGTTTTCCATTATAACATAGAACAGAGGTTCCCAAACTTATTTCAGTTGTTTTGTAGCGCCCCCCCTCGTTTTTTTCTTGTCAATAACCTCAATAACATATTTGTTGCGCCTAGTTTAAAAAAAAACATTTTTTTCAAGATTTATACCGCCCCCCCCTAGGCTTCCAGCGCCCACAAGGGGGCGTTATCGCCCACTTTGGGAAAGGCTGACATAGAATATTACCATAGTTAGAATTGAATGAAATAAATTTATTTCTGTCCTAATTTTACCTCAACTTAACTTCATGAGGTACCGGGTTTGATTTTCGGGTTGCGAAAAAAAATAAAATGTGTTTTATAAATTTTCTAATACAAACAGCGTTTCCCAGTATTTATATTTGTGCCCGATTGGCGATAGGTTTGGTATCACAAGCGACTTAGTGTTTTCGGTTAGTCGTGGATGCCTTGGTAGTAGCTCTGCCTACCTGTTCTGCGATATCGCCGTATAGATACTTTGATTTTTTATTTGTTTCGGTATTAAATATTTAAAAACGCTTAAAGGTTCCGTCTGATTCCTTAATTCTATTGTAGTTTCAGTGTTAGAGGTGTATAGTGTTTTCTAAAAAGCGTTAATTAAATAAGGGGAAATGTCAGGTAATGTTTTCAGTTTTATATTCTGAGTAATCTGGACTAACGATGATATTGCTCTCCTGTTGGAACTAAGTACCCTATGCCATTTGTAGAATTAAATTTTATTGTGCTGCTAGTAAAGTGAAGCTACTTAATATATTTGACTATGTCCCTGGAACATTTAACTATGTCCGTAACTCCAAAATAACTCCGTATGTGTTATGGGTTCAATGGCTTCAATTTTAAATTTAAATGCAAACCTAGTATATAAAATTCTCGTGTCACGGGGTTCGAACTTGAACGCCTCCGAAACGGCTTGACCGATTCTCACGAAATTTGTGAGCATATTAAGTAGGCCAACATCTAGTTTTCATCCCCCTAAATGTTAAGGGTGGTCCACCCCAAAATTTTTTTTTATTTGTAATTTTCAGAATTTTTTTTTATTATACAGCCTTTGATCCTTTTCGATGATTGATTTGATTATTTTCACCCTTTGATCACCAACCCCTATTTTTTAAATAGTCTTTTTAGTAATTTTATATTTTTTTATCGGTCGATAACTGATCAATCGTCATTTAATTAGTTATATGGCGGATCAGCTAGTTATTTATAAAATTGTTAGTCATCTGAGCTGTATGTTAAAGTTGTTTTGGAAAAAGTTATAAGCGACGTTGAATTAAAAAAGAGAATTTGTTATCCTTTAAACACTGCACTTTCATTAGTTCATCATGCGTAAACTATTGGAGCAATTTTAATCAGACTTTCAATAATTTAAAATCACCCATAAAAGAGAGGAGTTATTGGAAAGTTAATGTGATGTGAACGAAACTTCAGGTAGGTAGGTTAGTTACTATCTACGAAAAATTACTATTAACACGTATTTGCATTTATACACACGCATGTTTACACGCACACAAACTCGCACGTACACATGCACATGCTGACACAAACGCACTCACCTATTCACGCACACGTACATACCCAAATGTTACTTTAAAAAATATTTTTAGAACTCAAAACCTCGTATTTTTAAAGACGGTTGGAAACTGAAATCTTTTTCATTACACGAAGAGTAGTGATAGGGAAGCGCAGCGTTGCGACGTCATGAAACAAAGAGTGCTGGGCGGAACAGAGGGGCGCAGGGGGACGAAGCCGCGTGAGCGATTGCGCCCCTAATTGGCGGCGGCGTCCGCGAGAATCTTAGAGGGAGGACAGCACAGTTCGAGTCTTCTTGCCTTGTGGCTATGTCTCGTAGACCGTTCGCCCCGCAACACTTCCCCACTCCCACAACACCCAAGCAACAATAATTCTCCTTAGGCGCTCACGTAATCTCACTGAGCCAGCCTTATACCGTTAATCACACAGAAATTAATTACAAGTTTGCGTATTAATTGTAGCACAATTACAGCCTCTACAGCGTTAATGTTGACTCATTAGGTGTTGTGTTTAGGATTCAATTTACAGTTGTCATGAGTGGCATACTGATTACAAGACATGCTTGTTATGCTATGTTTTAGGTACTATATTCAAAATTTAATAGTTTTAAATTCATGCTTGGAATGCCATAAGTACAGTAATCAAATGAAATATATGACCACTTTAAAGCATGTTGAAAGTATTAAGGGATTAGAGGTTTCGTTTGCTTACTGTACATTACATTAAATGCTTAGTGCTCGTTAAGTTAAATGGTTTTTTTATTAGAGAAAACTTGATTAAAGTTGGTTTTCTGAAATAAATACCTGTGGTTTAGTACCACAAAGGTCATAAATCAACAGGAGAACTTTGAATAATAAGTCCAAATTGTGCGATAGTTTTTGGTGGAATATCTTCAATACATATTACTCACAAGATGTATGATTAAGCTTTTTTTAAAAATACTATAATCGTCACGATTATTATAATAATTAAGTCCAATTTATTTTTTTATTATCGTAAATGTAATAATTACATACATAACATTTTTCTGATAGGATTAAGAAGCAGGGGAGTCTACACGACATAAATTTTCCCTCACACACATAATGTAACCTTCACTGTGACTGCACCGTTACTAACCATCAAAATCTATGTTTGTTATATTTTTTTTGTAAATTATTTGTTTTTTTTTTTAAATAAGAATGATCTGATTACCTCACCCTTCTCGTAAACAATCGTTCAGCTACTAATTGATTTCTAAAATATCTAAATTAAAATCGCTAAATAATATATTTTAAGGGTATCTAGTAGAAATTGTTGACTATTTGGTTATATACAACTAAATGTTTTATTCGGTAAACTAAATAAGAGATTATTTAAAACATATACAAATATTGTTTATAAATCAATTATTTGAAATTCACTAATTTGAAGAGTTAAGAAATATCTATTAAAGATGGTTGCGGCATTAGAAGTTAAAATATTACATGTCTTCACAAATTTAATTTTGTATGGTTTAGTTATATAATTCCTTGCATAGATAGGTACTACTTCTTTAGCTATTTATGTCACCAACATGTCACTGCTCTTCATGATCATGTTTCGGCTTAAAGAGTAGGGAAGTGTTATGTGAAATAGTTTAGAGAAAGATGGTTGCGGAATGTTGCTAACCTAAGCGGCTTGGCAACATTTCGCAACTATCTTTCTCTAAAGAAATTCGCAACCATCTTTCTCTTAAGGCAACATGTATTTCTTATCATCAGGAATCCCTGATTCTTTGGCATCCAATGCTATAAAATCTTTCAATATCATTGGAATTGTTTACCCGATTTGTTTTGTACCGTCAAGGGAAATTCGAATAGGCACCCAACCTAAACCAATATCACAATTTCTATTCTCATGTCGTCGCGCCTTTATATGCAAGTGGACGGGTTAATTCGATTTGGTGCTAGGTCGGAGGGCAATATTTTATCGCATCATGTGATCTATTCTGTCCTAGAAAGTATAGTATAGTAGAGTGGGCCATAAAAAAGGTAATATCTCACAGTTGAACTGCGCTGCGAGCTTAGGTCGTAACTCGTACAATGTTACTGTTCCACACTCCACTAGACAGCGTCGTTCGTTTTTGAAACTCTGAGCAGAAGTAATTTACTTATGTTCATATTAATATTTTCCTTTAGTTTTTCACTTTGGTAAATATACAACCATTTGAAATGTGAAAAGATATAAACACAGGGTTGTGTTTTTTTAGCTATTTATTATGTTAGGGTTTCTAACGACATTAAGGGATATTTTTATGGGTATTTTTATTGCTATATTCGTTAACATCCCTAACTTCATTCGCATGTACTTCATGTTTTTTAATAAATTTTAGTAAAGTAGGTAAAAACAAAAAGGTTAGGTTAGGTTTGTCATAAGTCTGTATATTGGTACATTTGGTGTACAGTAGTATTTTGATAAAGTTGTTTTTGTGTTTAGGCTTATGACTTTTGAGTTCTCTTGCTGTAAGGCAACACTGCCAACCTTAATAAATATTATGCTTCATCGACCATACATTATCATTGATTTTAATTATTATTTTTTTGACAAATATTTTGAATATTTCGGATTATTTTTTTGCTAGTGACCTTGATTGTACAATCATTTACAGCAAAACATCTTAGGTAGCTTCTTTTACAAAAATATCTATCTACGAATCACACATAAATTTATTCACCTACACTACCCTTTTTGCAAAATGATCAACGTTTTTAAAGAAATTTGCTAATAGACCAGCTGAGTTGATAGACGTTATCCCTTCCTAACTATGAATATTACGAGGGCCATTCAATAAATTTTTAGCCTAAGAAAAAATAAAGAAAATTTTGAGAAAGTAAAGATTTATTTTTCAACATAGTCTCCTTTCAATTCAATGCACTTGGACTTTTGACAATAACTAACACATCAAAAAAATAATTTGCAAAAATTTTCCGTCCATTCACGCGTGATGAGATGACCAAGATAAATATCTATTTAATTTTAAGCAAAATACATGCAGTTATGTATAAAAATATATTTATACATTTTTATATTTATAACGTTTTTAAAAATATGTACATACGTTTTGTTTATACTTATAACTACTTTAAATAAGTATCTGGACGGATAAATAATATAAATAAAATATGCATAAAACCCCGTGCTGGGTTAGTCATAACGGGGTTGAAATATTTTTTGACATATAGAAAATATATACCTACTATACAGACTATAGAATTTTATATTCATTTTTACGAGTGTCTACTTTCCATTAAGAGCCAAGTTTAACTGCTTCCAAGTATTCAGTTTATTGCCTCCATATAAATTCACCTACATGTTTATTTGCTAATTTATTTGTATAATAAAATAAAGTAATATGAAACTCAGTAAAGGAAACTTTTTTACAACGCCAAAAGACAATAATACAGTCACTTTCATTTACAACCACAATGAGCACCAACATTACAACTTTTGTTGTCTATTACTACAAGTCATGCAAACGACGGTTAAAAATATATTCAATTTATTCATCCCCCCAAAGAGCGCCAGAAGTCACGGCCACCAGCCGCTTGTAACCAGCGACTCCCCGCGACTTTGACCAGATCATAAGTCCACCGGGTGGGAGGTCGTTCAACACTACGTCCTCCGGTGCGGGGCCGCCGTTATTTATTCATTTATATATAATATATTTATTTAAGTTATCAGCACTATCTAAAATAACTAGTGGTCGCTCATTGGTCGAAATTCGACCATAATCAATTTTAATATCTTGTTGATAAGAACGCGATGAAAATTGAATCTTCATTTCTTAAGACCAACTACTTTGTTTCCTGAATAGTTAGTGCGCCATCTGTGATCTTTTATCGTCAAGATCAATATATTTGTTTGTGTGTGTCAAATGCATGGTAGTGTGGCGAATGTTTTATTTATTGATTTAATGTACTTTATAAGCACTACGATTGAAAAATATTTGCGTTCTGCACTTCTCCTATACATAAACTATAAGTGTGCAAATTTTATGCTCCTGTGTCCTCGCAATTTTCGTAAAAAGGAGGCCAAAGTTTTGGCATCACGTATTAACATATAGTTTTCTAAGGGCTAAGCTAAGGGCGATTTTTTTATGTGAGTGGTTAGCGAACAAGCTCCCAGTTCTCTTGACACATCGCTATCCTGAAGCCGAATGTGACGTCTATTGTGCACGTCTAATGGCTGTTCTCCCTTCCGAACCAGAACATGAAAGAGTTATTAAGAAGCAGGAATTAGAAGACGGAGCAAGTTACTACACAGCACTCTATACCAATGGTGTTGTCGGTAATACATATATACAATACAACCTTTGCTCTCCTCTTACGAGCTACTCAGGAGAGCAGCAGATGTCTATTCCACTCAGTGTACTCGGAACAACACGGGAAAAATTGATATAGTCATATCGTTAATTGAGATTTCAGACACACACAGGTATAACAAATAGCTAACCAAATATAAAATGCACGAAAATAAGGCTTATTTATAAAATCATTAAATAGTATAAAAAAGTCACTTTCTGCCATCATTCCCTATGTATTCCTAGATCGTAAAAAATAAATAAGAAAATGAATGCAATTTTAATAGATTGAGCGATTCAAGGAAAAGGTTTATATGTATAATACATGTGTAATACGTATTTTTTATGAATTTCATAACTATTTCTTTGTAGAAATAGTTTGTCATTTGTACTTGTTTTTTTTTTCACTGAATAAGAAAAATAAAGAAGTAAATTCATAAAATATTTTCAGTCAAAATATCAAATCCATCTATTATCATCCAAACCAGCACCGGTATCATAAAACTAAAAACCCAAAAAAGTAAAGATTGACTAGAAATCCAGGGGCTAAAAACATTTTATCCTTCACATTTCGACCTTATTTAGCATTATTATGTAGAGAAGAGTATAAACGTACCTTGGGCTCCCATTAATCTATGCCATAACCCTTCGCGGCGTGGGCAGGTTCTAGCGCAATATGCCGTGTTGACGCGTCGACAACTCCTGCATTATGGATGTTGGTGAACTTTCCGCGTGACGCGAGAAAAATGAACTAAGGTTCACGAAGATAGTGAAACAATTTACTGTGTAAATAAAACTGCAAAATTTTTCCCCTTAATCTAATTGTTGACTTCAATATAACATTTTCTTTTACAGTTAAAATTTTAAAAGAGTGTGTCTAAAATAGCTAGTATAGGGTTCAAATACAGAACAATAAAATGTGAAATATATTAGAAACATAAAATATAATATCGCATCTGAGGATTTGCTTGTGTCCTTATTTTTTATTTAAATATTGACTGGACATCCGATTGATCTATTTTGGAGATTCGACGGGAATTGTGAACAGCAATATTTTTTTATACAAATTTTTATAACTACCCCCGCTGAACTTGGTATCACTTGAACTTAACAGTTTCTAACAGTTTGTATTGTTTTTTCATATTTTCCCTGCAATTTTCCTAGTTATTCTCTTTGACAAAAAATATAAAAATCGGTCCATCCATTCAGGCGTGATGCAATGACACAATGCAAGATAAATCACATATTAAATACGGTAGTCGCCTTTGTGGTCTAACGGTTCACTTGACTGCATGAGGTCCCGGGTTTGAATCCCGGGTCGGGCAACAAAAAGAGGATTGGGTTTTTCTAATTTTCTAATAAAAAGAAAAACGTTGCTCGAGATTGGATATGTGCCCAGTTGGCGATAGGCTTGCCACCTATCACATTGTGGGACTTAGTGTCTTCGGCTAGTCATGAGTGACTTGGTTGTGCCTCTGCCTACCTCTTCGGGGTTATGGGCGTGAAGATACTTACTTACTTAAATACGGTAGTAATTTGTCACGAAATAATTTTTCCTCGCGGGTAGCCAAGGAACAAAGTTACGCATTTAGCGGTTATAAGAAAATAAACTAGCTAACTGTTTGAGAAACGATAAAAAACAATTATATCGGCAGCTTTTAACATCTACTCTTCGCAGTACTATTATTTAATCTTTATCGACATTTTAACAAACTATACATACGTATTAGAACATACCATGTTGATTATGACATAGATTTATAATAATCTGTTTAGTATTTTAAAAACAAATCTATCCTCTACATAGTAATAGTATTGTCTTATAGAAAATTGATTTTCACTGTCATATAATTTTGGAAATATTCAAACGATTATACATAATACGGCTTTCTGAAAGTACATAGACGTCTCTCTTAGTAATTAGTGAAAGATCCTCTGGGAAGGGTGGTAGTATCTAAAGGAGGGAGCAGGGATCATATTGCTTTGGAATTAATTGGCGTCTGACGATTAATTAACACCACAAGTGCCGTACATGCGTTAAGGATGCAAATGGGAAAACGCAAATTGAGATGATACGTTTTTTTGAAGATTGAGTTGAAAACTCTACAAAATCGTCTTGTCAAAAGTCAAAAGGTTGTCAAAAGGTGTTGGACTTGACTTCATGAGGTTACGGGTTCGATTCCCAGTTTGGGCAACAAAAAAATGGGGTTTTCCAATTTCTTAATAAAAAAGGCTGCTCGGGATTGGATATAAGCCCGTTTGGCGATAGTCTTACCACCTATCACATAGTGGGACTTAGTGTCTTCGGCTAGTCGTAAATCCTGGTTGTGCCTCTGTCTACCTCTTTGGGGATATAGGCGTGAAGATACTTACTGTAACATTTTAAAAGTTACTTCATGTTCCTGCAGTTAGAATTG
>NJDC01017795.1:0-12768 GCA_002245475.1 Calephelis virginiensis
ACGTCGGCACTTGGTGGATTCCATTAAACTCGTCTTAAATAACGTCTGTGGAAAACCACAAGCAATTTTTTTAGTTTTTAAAAGTATCGTTACGCCCATATACCGAAGAAGTAGGCAGAGGCACAAAAAAGGCACCCACGACTAGCCGCAGACACTAAGTCCCACAATGTGACAGGTGCAAGCCTATCGCAAACCGGGTACATATCCTATCCCGAACAACATTTTTTTTAAATTGGAAAAACCCAATTGTCTTTTTGTTGCCCGACCCGGGATTCGAACCCGGGACCTCATGCAGTCAAGTCCAACAACTGAACCGCTAGACCACAGAGGCGACAAATGACAAAAGAGCTTGACAAATGTTAAAAATTGGGTACTTCTTTTTTTTGAACTAGCTAATATGTTGCTAACCTATAAGTTTTTACAACTTCACCGGATTATGACAACAGGGTACTCACAATAAAGGTAAATATATACAATATTAATATACTCCTAGCGGAGGTAGTGACATGTTCTCATCGTGTTGCTAGATTTAGAAAAGAATTAAACATATTATAATTTTTATTCTGTTAATAAAAACTAAAAGCTTACAGGCGTTTATCACTCGCCGATAAACTAGTAATTATGCAATACCTACTGGTTTTCACTCGCAGATTCGCAGGGTACGAAATTACATTTTTTTAATTAGTTGTAGCATATGTATTATTTTAATTTATAAACTACATTCCTTTAAATTTTATCTTAATGCTTCCAATCCAATTCCAATTTCATTGGAATTTTCATTGGAAAAATGGTCTGGATTGCCAGACCAACATTTTTTTATTAGAAAATTGGAAAAATCCAATTTTCTTTGTGTTGGCCGACCCGGGATTCGAACCCGGGACCTCATGCAGTCAAGTCCAACAACTGGACCGGTAGACCATAGAGGCGATTAACAGAGGCGATTAGTTTTTAACATGGGTTTCCTAGCCTATATGACATCAGTTTATTAGTCAAGTTTAGGTATGAATCTAGTTAGATGGTTTTGCAAAATCGTTCTTAAATTATTTAAAATTAGTCATAAACCGTCTAAGAAAGTCATGTCTAAGTCTTGGGTAAAGCGACAGCATCTTTACTTCACTGAGATTTGGCGGCAACAAGGAAACAAATGACACTTTTTTTTATTTGAGAGGTCAGCAAACAAGTACATGGCTCTCCTGATGATAAGAGATAACCACGACCAGTGCCTAGACATTACAGCCGGGATGTAAGGACTATTATACAAGGGTAACGGGAATACCTCCGGGCCAAAACATAACAATCATTCTGGCGGCGGGAATGGGGAAGGCAGTGGATCCTTTACCCAGAATGTTGCTGTACAGTACTACACCACGAGTGGTCTTATCAGTGATGACCTACATTTAAGTCAGTGCTCACCTCTAAGAGCTGCCTGGCAGAGAAAGAGATAGAGTCTGTTCTACTGAGCAAACCCGGACTAACACGGGGACTATTACTCCTACTATTAACTACATTACACTATTTTCTTCAAAAATACTTCACTTGAGCACTTTGACTGAACAAAAATTGTACTAAATTCCGCCAAATTGGACTAAATTTATTCAATTTATCACGAAATTCAATAATTTAACATCTTTTATCTCGATAACGCCGAAACTCACTACAAATGTAAGCGTATTTCAAATTGAATTTTTTGTTTGAAAAAGAGAGTTTTTTTTATTTTATAGAGTTTTAGACTGGTTTGCATCCGTCTGGAAAGTAGATTTAATCCATATTTAAGAATAATCGTAGTATGAAAACAAAGTGTCCTCACGGTTCCCTTTGTTCGAAGGCGTGTTTACAACCATCTAGAACTCCAATAACGCGTGCACAGTGCGACGCAAAAATCCACAGCTACGGGATCCGGCATAGCTTGCATAGCTCCACTGTATGGAGCCGATGTGAGAAGTTTTTTTTATACAAGACGAGGCAAACGAGCTAGTGGGTCACCTGGAAAGTGATCACTGCTGCCCACGGACATACGCAATACCAGGAGTATCACAGATGTGTTGCCGACTTTTGAGGAATGAGTACGGTCTTTTCTTGAAGGTCCCTAACTGATTCCACAAAGTTGTTATGCGAGGTAAAAAATGTATTCAGAATCGCACAGTTGTAGATCGCCATGCATCAAGATGATGGGCATGATACTTTAAACTCTGTCGCGAAGTCCGAAGGTGGAAATCAGCGGCTGGAATGAAACCAAACAGCTCCTCAGAACATTCCCCATGATAGATCCGTTGCCATAAGCCTCATTGCAGTCTACTTTATTTGACAATTGATCAAAGGCTTACCAGGTGGCAAGATGTTGAACCTGCTGCATCTGTTTGTACAATCGCTCACAGATAATCTATACCACCACCTCAACTATTCCTGCCGCCATAGCATAAGTGCTATTGGTGGAAATTTTGTTACGCATCAACTTAAACCATTTCATGTATGTATGTCATGTGTGTATGTGTATGATTTTTCCAGTAAAACAAAAAGGAGGTGGAACGTTTTAGAAATCGTTTCATATCAACGTTTTTCGAGGAATATATTAGAAGTTTGTACAAAGTTATTTAAAAAATAATCTGACTACCCTTATAGTATTCTGCCTCTTTTCAAAAGTTATCGTGAAAAGAAGATAACTAAATATTAGTGAGAGTACGCTACCACCATTGTGCAAGGTTTTTTTTATAGAAGAGGATGCAAACGAGCAAGCGGGTCACCTGATGGAAAATGATCACCTCCGCCCGCGTACATCCACAACACCAAGAGTATCACAGACGCGTTGCCGGCCTTTAAGGAATGAGTACGCTCTTTTCTTAAAGGTTCTTAAGTCATAATTGTTTGGGAATAAACCTCGATAGCTGATTCCACAAAGGTGCTATACGAGGTAAGAAATATCTTCGAAATCGCACAGTCGTAGTTGTATGGCTTTTGTATATTTTCTGAATACTTATTATGATAAATGAATACATTTATATACGCAATAGTACACATAAAAACTGAAGTGATGATAATGTGAAAGTGACCAAAACACTGTCGGAACCAAAATGGCAGGGATGCGCATTTACATTCCCTAAAACATTATTTTTGAAAACTTTTCATTCTGTGAACAAATTAAACAAACTTTAGTTAGCTATTTATAAACATGTGACACGAGAATTCAACGATAGGTCCTAATACACAGACATACATAAATATATACCGAATTTGTTTAACGCTTAGATTCCGAACAAAGATATCTATGGCCTTCGCATACATGTCTGTCGCTATCAGAAATAGAAACCGAGTGTCGTCATGATTGGTGACGTTAGATATCTTCACTGACCCCATGAACAACGGGACAGTCAAGAAATATCAAATAAAACAGTAATAAAACTAAATCTGTATATACATGAAATAATCTTCAAAACCTATCGCCTCTGTGGTCTAGCGGTCCGGGTGTTGGAGTTGACTGCATGAGGTCCCGGGTTCGAATCCCGGGTCGGCCAACATAAAGAAAATTGGATTTTTCCAAATGTTGGTCGGGATTGGAAATCTGCCCGGTTGGCGATAGGCTTGCCACCTATCACATTGTGGGACTTAGTGTCTTCGGCTAGTCGTGGGTGCCTTGATTGTACCTCTGCCTACCTCTTTGCTAATTCTAATTTTGTTATGTTAGTTATTGCCAAGACAAGGCTCGTATAAAGAAAAAAACCAAGAAAGTTGCAGGGAAAATGTGAAAAACAATAATGTTTCCATATTAACAGTTACTAGCTTCTGTCAAGCTATACGAAGTTCGACTAAGTACAATGTATAAATGAATATATAATTATTAAGAACAAATAGGTAGAATTTCATATTTCATTGAAAGTTATCTTAAAACCTTTTAAAAGTATCTTCACGCCCATATCCCCGAAGTGGTAGACAGAGGTACAACCAGGGCACCCACGACTAGCCGAAGACACTAAGTCCCACAATGTGATATTAAAACATTTTAAGTAAAAAAATAAAAAAAAAAGTTTTATGCAAATATTGTGTCTGCAAAAGGCACCGACAGAACACTACGAACAAGCCTAATGTACTAAGTACCTACCTCATGTTTGAACTCTCAGTAAAAAGATCCTAGTATCTAAAAGAATCAGGGAACGTAAAACCGCAGCACACAGTAATCGATAAGGGTTGATGAAGGTACATATTACCTTACAAAGGAATCGGTCTGACCCAGCCCTTATCAGAGATGGGACAAGATCTTGTTATCACGTTCAAGTACACTTCAGGACGTTTGTAACAAACTATTTGATTTGATAAAATTTCACTTAGTATACGAAACTAGCTTACCCGACAGATGTAGTCCAATCTTAGTAAAGGCTTAAAAATCTTAATCTTAAAAATCTTAGTAAATCTTTAATATGTTCTATTTAATTTATATTTATGTATTTAAAAAAAAGTACATTCACGCTCACTTCCCGGAAGGGGTATGCAGAGGTACATCCTCGATTGGCCGAAGACGCTAACGGCCAATGTTAATAATGTATCTCAATGTAATGGATTTCAAGCAATCTAGATCCTATCCTATCCTATCCTATACCTTATTCCCATAGTTATCCTGTGCACAGATATATTATTGGCAAGCGATAACATAAAAATGGATCAAAATATCAATCTTGGACAGCGAGTTTTCGATTAGGATTGATTATTAATATTGGCCGTAAGTCCCACAATGTGATAGGTGGCAAGCCTATCGCCAAAATCCCGAGCATCGTCATTATAGTAGAAAATTTAAATTTTTTTCTGGGATCGACCCTGGGACCTAAAGAAGTCAAGTCCAACGACGCTCATATATTATAATTTATCATATATCGACTTGATTATGCGTCACGTTGTTAAATGCAAAGGCAGTTTCAGCAGATTTGAAAGATAGGATAATTTACACAATTTATCGTGAACGAAGCCGCGGGTAACGTAGATGTTATAGCATACTAGGGTATTTTCTACAAGTTTTATTTCCCGAGTGGACCCGGGTCCGCTAAATACCCGTGTTAGTCCGGGCTCCTTTGTAGAATAACCATCTGCCTTCCTTGCCAGGCAGCTCGTAAAAGGCGAGCATAGGCTCACCGTCACTAACACCGTTACATCTGACTAGGGGGTCGAGTTTAGCAGCGACTCGCCCGGATTGGTACCACCGCCTTACCTATTCCTGCCGCCATAACGTCACGACGTGTTCCGGTTCGGAGGGTAGCCGGTGGACAATAATAAGTCTCTCATAACCACCATAGGACAGCGACGCACCTGCAACAACTATGGTATCTTAGTCGGAGATCCGAAGTTAGGTCGACCTACACCGAGCTGATAATAGGATGAAACCGGTTTTACAGCATATTTAGTACATCAGAAAATGTATTAAAAATGGGTTGGATTATATACTTCTTATCGTCGGTGCTTGGTGGAATTCCATTCTTGATGCAATTTACTTAGAAACACTTGTACTTTCCACAATATATTTTATTATTTTTTATTTTTATGGTTTAGCCAACCGGTTTCGCTATACAAGCTAAGAGTTGATGATGCTTGTTGGCTAAACCATAAAAATAAAAAATAATAAAATATATTGTGGAAAGTACAAGTGTTTCTAAGTAAATTGCATCAAAAATGGGTTGCCTGAAAAAATCCTCGACATTTTTTTTATTTTTAAAATGTTTTTTATTCATTAATTTGTGCAATATTAAGATATTATTCCGACCTAAAGTAGGAATAAGACGAAGTTGCAGAAGTTGGGTTGTCAGTTGTTTATCTGGATTGCCAATTATAAACAGATAATTGTCGATGCTAGTTACTTTCACAGGATCGGATTACAGGAAAAAATATATATCAAAATAAGTGCAGTTTCATTTTTCATTCAGGGTTGCCTGAAAAAAATGGAAATGTTAAAAACTTTTTTTTTAATAATTAAAAATTTTCGGTCCAGGATTTTTTTAGGCAACTCATTTTTAATATATTTTCTGATATGCTAAATTTGCTATAAAACCGGTTTCATCCTATTATCAGCTCGGTGTAGGTCGACCTAACTTCAGATCTTAGACCATATAGGCTTCAGATTAATCTTACCGTCAGAACTCAAGACCCGCGTGCTTGTCAAATGTCTTATGTAATAAAAAATTAACTTCCTACTAACATGCTAACAAACAAGTTTAATAAACATAATAACGATGCCCAACGAGAAGTGGAACATGCTAAAATTAGTTACATCTGGGTTGCATTACAATATCTGATATCATGTTTGTTTTGTACTGGTTTCTACATATTTTATTTATACGTATTTGAACTAACTGTTTAACTGGGACTTCTCAAGAGTAATATATTGACTAAGGACAGCAGAAGAGATTCAGTTAACTTCAACATGATTTTAACAAAAACATAAATCTCAAATTTTGTCCTTAGTGGTTGATTTTTGAAAAAATATGTAGTCTAGGTTTGAAATCGGGTCTTAAACTATATGTCAATGAAATTTCGTCGAAATCAATCCGGTTGTTTAGCCGTAAATGCTTGACAAACAGACTTTCGCATTTATAACATTAAGTAAGGATCAAACCTATTATTTATTAATTTTTGACTAATTCGGGACTACTATCGCCTAATGGTAATATGATTAATTATTTTGCTGGATCATTCCCAACAGCACAATAAATAAATCGCCTCTGTGGTCTAGCGGTCTGGTGTTGGACTAGTCTTTATGAGGTCGTGGATTCGATCCCCGAATCAGGCAACAAAATAAAAATGTGTTTTTACAATAATTGTAAATTGAGATGTTTTTATTAGAAATATTTTTTTCTAATAAAAACATCGTTGCTAGGGATCGGTTATGTGTGCCCGGTTGGCAGTAGATTTACCACCTATCATATTGTGTGGTGGGTTGTATGTATCTCTGCTAACATTTTTGGGGATTTGGCTTGAAGATACAATTAGATATAACCAGGAAAGTACTGAGCTGCAGATTTCCCGAATTAGAACTGGCATATCCCTTCGACAGTGTCAGTGTTCCGTGCCCCCATATTCCTAAGCTGCTGTATCCAGTATAAAATCTATACCCACCGAGTTGCAAGCGCCAGATTTTCCTGGAATGTGTTCGCGTTCCGTTCCGGAAGCAGATTTTATTACACGCGTCACAAGAATTTGGAAGCAATTGTACGGTGCAAGTATATGAAATAAAGAATTTTCTATTCTACACCATTCAGTAGATTTGCATATTTGTTATAACAATAGACCCACTGATAACAATAGTGATAAGGCTCCGAATAAGCAAAGGGCTCTCCTATGAAATTTTACCATCAGCATTACATCGTCTCTGTGTGTCCAGTTGTCGGATTGACTTCTTGAGGACCCGGGTGCGTTCCTGAGTTCAGGTAAAAAAAAAATAGAAAATGTGTATTTTCAATTTCCTCATACAATACGTTGCCTTGATTGACTGTGTACCCGGTTGGCGATAGGCTTGCCACCACACATTGTGGGACCAACACCTGTATTCAAGAAGCTTATCTGGCTAATAATGAAAAAATGCTGGGCGAAGTACGGCATTTATCAAGTCATCCGATTCATGAACAATACTTAGAACTGATATTGAACTAACTAACTAAGCCATGACTAGCCGAAGAGACTAACACCCGTAATTAGTGTCTTCGGTTAGTAGTGGGTGCCCTGGTTGTGCCTCTGTCTTCCTCTTCGGGGATAGATACGTGAAGATATCTTATCGAAGTTTTGAGACCTGGAAGAGCTTGAGAACAGACCGAACTCAACAGCGTATGCTGTTTTCCTCAGGGTTTTGTTCATCCCCAGTGCTTTTCTGAAATACACAATACACAATATTTTTTTATTATTTTGCAAGAGCTTTATACTAATATTAACCTCATGGGTTTTAAGAACAATTCAAAGAAATCAGTATTCTTGTAGCAAGTTCTTAATATATGTTTGAAATTTTAATGTACGTTCAAAAGACATTTAACTTTATTCGAAAGTAAGAAAGTAAGCATATTCCCGCTAAGTGCCAGTCAGCTTTAGGTTTGCCACCTATTAGTGTCTTCACTCTTCGGCTGATTGCGGGAGCCATGAATTTCTTTTTCGAGTGGTTATTCATAATTTCAAGGCGATCTTACATTTCATGAAGATCCAAGTGATTTGTGTGTTATCCTATTAATATTATAATCTCTGATCGCCTCTGTGGTCTAGCGGTTCAGGTGTTGGACTTGACTGCATGAAGTCCCGGGTCAAATATTCTAATAAAAACATGTTGCTCGGGATTGGATATATGCCCGGTTGGCAATAGGCTTGCCACCTATCACATTGTGAGACTTAGTGTCTTCGGCTAGTCGTAGGTGCCTTGGTGGTGCCTCTGTCTACCTCTTCGGGGATATGGGCGTGAAGATACTTTTTTATTAATATTATAAATGCGAAAGTTTGTATGTTTGTTTGTTAGTCCTTCAAACAAAAATTGTTGAAACGATTTTTATGAAATTTGGCACACATATAGAGGGTAACATGGATTAACATATAGGACAGTTTATATACCGAAAAATGTTGCTGTGGGACCACTAACCACGCGGGCAACAGTTAGTTAGGTACTAACTATATATATATAACGCGTACACTTTTATGTATCTCTAGAATCTAGACTGGATACTATTCTAGGTAGGTACATGAAAAAAGTTACATCAAAATATGTGCGTTATTGGTCGAGCGATCGCGTAACAAACATACAAAACAAAATCTAAAACATTCAGCCTAAACTACAAAGCTTCCTTCTGCAAGTCGCATAAAAACAAGTTTAGTTATTTCAAATACAAAATCCCCTTTAAGAATAGGAATCTATGTATTTCCTCACCCTCATCACAACCTTGCTCCGTGGCAATATTATAACAAAGACACACAAACACATTAGCATTTCTAATATAGTACGAATGATTCATAAAAATAGGTAATGCAGATGTAGAGATATAACTACCAGTTTGAATAAATTAATACCCCCGGGCGTAGGCTAGCATACAATATAAAAGGATATTGAGATCACTCCTACGAGATAAAAAAAAGAAATATAATGCATACCCTTTCTATAATACAAAGATCACTGGCACAAACATAGAAATAAACAAACCGCAATAGTCTAAACAAAATGCAATATTGAAACTCGAGCATATCGTAAGAGATATAAAATACCGACGTTATGTTATATGAAAGTGGAAGTTCATTTAGAGTTACCAGACTTCTCTAAGCAAGTAATTTGTACATTCACGCCCGTATCCCCAAAGTGATAGCCAGAGATACAATCGGGGCGCCCACGATCACATTTAGCCTCATAATGTCATAGGTGGCAAACCTATCGTCAAACAGGTAGGTACCTACTTATCCAATCCCAAGCAATGTTGATTTTATAAGAAAAATTGATAAACACTTTAAGTTAACCAACCTGGAAATTGAACCCATAATCTCATCTAGTCAACGGCCAACAAATGGGGTAATGGTGCGTTGACAACCTGAGGCCGGGATGTTAGGCCTCGAGCAAAAGTAAGTTTACCGGCTTCCTTACCCTCCGACCCGGAACACGTCAGCGGCAAGCTTTGAAGTTATGGCGCCTTTATAGTATAAAACTAATGATAAACTATGGCTGGTGGAGTTAGGCGTGTACGCTTACCCCTCGGCCAACGAGGCAGTTCAATAATATTAGAAATATTGAGTCCCTTGGGCCTTAAGCAAGACCCGTTTAGTTATTTATATTCAGAGATTGCCTTAGCACTTTGACCTTTACTTAAGTTGCGAAGTTATACTTCAACTCGGGTATCTACAGCTATCCGGTCCTCATTGAAATCATTCACTTTCATTACAGTCATTGTTATGTTCCAGTTTTGAGTTCCTCGTTACAAACAGCGATATAAAGAGTGGTTGACCGCAAAAGTAATAACAAAACACAATATTGAAACCCGAGCGTATCGTATGATCTATAAAATGTCTATGTAATGCCATATGGAAGCGAGAGTACACTGTAGGGTTGTCAATTCTACAAATGTTCCATATTGGTTTACATGGCAATTCATATTATCCATTTCCTCATATTATAAATATAAATATTTTCCCCTATGTTGGCCCGGGCCCCCCTTGTAGAATAGACTACCTGTCTTCCTGTCAGGCAGCTCGTAAAAGGCGAGCATAGGCTTATTGTCACTAACACCATCTCATACTACTAGGTGGTAGAGTTTCGCAGCGACTCGCCCGTATTGATACCACTGCCTTATCTTTTCCTGTCACCATAACGTCAGTGCTTGCAGTTGACGTGTTTCACTTTGGATGGTAAGGTAGCCGGTAAATTTACTTTTGATCGAGGCCTAATATCCCGGCCTCAGATTGGCAACGCATCATTACCACCTTTGGTGTCCAAGGGCGGCGTAAATTTTTTACCACCAGGAAGTCCGTCTGCTTGTTTGCCTTCCAATACCGCAAAAAAAATGTTTGTTTTTCTTTATCGTCACGATGGAGCGATGATAATTTGTATGGAAGAAATATGGTATTCTCAGTCGCAGGTATTTTCCGTGTTGATCCATGAAGAATAGACAGTAGACCATATTATGCCTTACTGCGGGCTTACTAGGCAAGCAAAAGTGTAAGTGGGTCATTACCAACAAAACTGCTGGTGACAAAGTACCATTTTGTTCGGGTAAGGATCTACCGCTTTAACTATAGTTGCATAATCCAGACTGGAGATTGGGGTAGCCGGTAGGTTTGCTCTATTGGCTTAACACCTTGGCCAAAGGTCAACGACGCACCTACAACATCTATGTCTACAAGCCGAGTCTCTTACTACCAGCAGAACATTGTTATGTTCGCTCTCTTATCACATAAACAGACAACCAGTTTTAAATGAATCGACAAAATTTATATCCCGTTCAATGCCTTGAAGAGCATCACCATTACATAAAAAATCGTAGGCTTCATGCGAGTTCTGAGATATATCTTACATGAATTTGTATACAAGAGAAACTAATATGAAACTACTGTACTACTTTCCTGAAAGGCTCGAACATAAGGACTTGACAAAACTTTACCTATGAGTTTTCAGCGTTGGCAACCCTAGCTCATGCGAGTCATTTTCTATTGATAATTATGGACACGGCTGACGACAGAACTTCGCAATATGTCTGATCGCATTTATTTCTCGTCGTTTCATTGGCATTTCTATAATCTTTATTGCATATATTTATTCAATCTTTTTACCGGCGCCTCGATGAGACGACCCCATCGCGTTACAAACTAGTAGATTAAGTTATTAGATGTTACTAAAAGTGCAAACAGTTAGGAATAATATATTTATATCATATAGACTATACAAGAGGCACTTGTGACGCGACTACCGGCCAATATTAATAATGTATCTCAATCTAATGGATTTCAAGCAATCTAGATAGCTGCTTATCCGGTGGCCTATCCCATACCTAATTGCCATATTTATCCTGTCCACAGATATGTTATTGGCAAGCGATAACATAAAAATTGATCAAAATATCAATCTTGGAAAGCACGTTTTGGATTAGGATTAATTATTAATATTGGCCGTATATAGAATACTACAATCTGCCAGCAGATCTCATACGACATACTGAGAAGATCAAAAGAAAGAAAACCAGCGGGCTTGCCTTTTTTTCCCTATTTTATAATATGTACTCGTATATAATGTACACAACAATTTAAGTATCAATACATTATATTTAGAAGAGATTTGCATAAGGAGCAATAAATCCCAAGTACTCTTATCTGCTAAATATTCAACGGTCAACCTTTGTCACATAATTTTAATTGGTAGATAAATGTCAAATAATAAAACACTGATCAATTCATCACATCTGTGGTCTAGCTGTTCAGTTGTTGGTTCAGTTGTTCCCGGGTTCGAATCCCGGGTCGGGCAACAAAAAGAAAATTGTATTTTTCCAATTTTCAAATTAAAAAAAAGTTGCTCGGGATTTAGTATATGCCCAGTTGGCGATAGGCTTGCCACCTATCATATTGTGGGACTTAGTGTCTTCGGCTAGTCGTGGGTGCCCTGGTTGTACCTCTGCCTACCTCTTCAGGGATAAGGGCGTGAACACACTTACTTACTCACTTATCAATTCATGATTTCAACGTAGGGGTTTTTTATTTAATCGCGAAGGTTATTGTAAAAAAATAAACTGAACAATTCATGATTCTAAGTGGTCCCGTATTATGATCTGGCTAGTGCTTTTTGAGTTATAGTATATACTATAGTATAGTGTACCGCCTCGTGGGTCGAGTGGCTAGCGTACACGCCTAACTACAAAGACCAACCGTGAGGCTTGAGTTCGAATCCCGACGCGGACAAGCATTTGTGTGATGAACATTTAGATGTCTGCATTTCCAGGTCTGGGTGTTCATTAAATTTATTCTGGTATCTATTTAAGCATTTGAAGTTAGATTTAATGTGTGTGACTTGTCCAGGAACATTTATTTATTTATTTATTTTATAGTATTATAGGTATAGTAGTAGTTATAGTAATATGGATACATTTTTGTTTGTTTTGATAATTGATAAGGTCATAAACATAAACAAAAACTTAGTCTGACCTATTAATAAATATGGCGTAAGGTAGAAGTAAACTTAAGTTCTACTTTCTTTCTTTAGGTTTTGGCCTTCACGTTAGTATTTAGCCATTAGTCAAGTAGTAATTTGCATCAAATTTTATATCAATTTCAATTAATTTTAATTAGTCATCAGTC